>JACXGK010000313.1:54979-74190 GCA_016801125.1 Novumbra hubbsi
GGGGGGGGGGGGGGGGGGGGATGCAAATATGCATATTACAATCATTTGCATGTCTAGTAAGAGAGAAGGAAGGGTACTGAGCAGAGTTATGCGTAATTTGCTGAAGAGTACCCTTCCTTTCTGGCGTCTCCCTGCTTTGATGTGATGTTGTGCAACTCAAGAGAGCCCAAACACCGGGGGATGACATGTACGCTGCTGGGAGCTGGGAGGCGGGGACGAGGGCGCACCGCTGTGGGATTAGCCGCACAGCAGACGGAGCGCTGGGAACTGACCTAGACAAGGAGAGAGCGGAGGCACCATGTGATGCCGGCGTCAGTGTCCGACTGGTACAGACTGAGGCGGGGGTCTGTTGGAAAGACAAACACACACCAAGGCAGGAAGCCAAGCAAAGGCCAGCATCGGGTTTCATTCCCAACCAGTGAATCCCCACACTAAGGTATGAACATCCACATAACCATGCCTCCAATACATTGGAACATGTTCTGTCTTCTATATTAGGGTATATGTTATCTGACTTGCAGCGACAACTAGCCCTGGGTCATTGATATTGATATACTACTGGTTTTCATTTCAGCCCAATAAACCAGGACTGATTTAGAGCTGGGACACCAGGTGAATGCAATTAACTAGCACAGTGTTCATTCAGAGGACGACAGGGTTCTGGAGGAAAAGGGGTCATTGAGGTTCCCTTGGTGGGCATTTGTTTTAGACTGAAGATTCACAACAACAGGTTTCAGGTTTCAATTATTTGCAAAAAACTGTGTTCTGCAACATTAAAACATACTAGTTCATGCCACTGCAACTGGACAATACAGTTTATTTCAAACAATTTCTATAAATAAAAGGTGATGTATTTGAACCAAAAACAATAACATTTTAACCATGATATTATTTATTTTACAAAAGATTTACAAAACATGTTTGAGTGGATTCTTGCTTGCACAGCCCGTTTCAAATCATTCCGCAGCCTCTCAATAGTATTAAGATCCGAGCTTTGACTTGGACATTCCAGAACTCTCCATTTCTTTCTTTTGAGTGCAGTGGAACCACATTTTCATTTAGATTGTTTGATGGCAACTAGACACTCTTGACGGTTGGAAACATTATTGTTCGTAAGGTAGATAGCTAGCTAACACCAAGGTAGAGTGTCCAGTTGCCATCATCAATGTAGCTAGCTACATTTTAGAGCTGTTAAACATCCCGCAGATAGCATGGGAAGTGCAATTTCAATAGGAAGTGGTTGGATAAGAGCAACCTTGCCTTGTGGTTAAAATCTACAGTAGGGAAAGACAATGAAGCCTGCTGTGTTTCTGCAGGATGTTTTTGTGCCAGGATGTTGGCACAATTGGAACAAAATCTGGGGAATTATTTAATAATTCCAAAGACATGAATAGAAATATAACAGGTGTGTTCTTCAATGCAAAATTGCGTCTAGCGGCCTTTAAGGATTTGGAAGGCTTCTACTTTACAGAAATACACAAACAACATGTCATTCTTTGCTGTCCCCTACAACGTGGAAAAAACCATAGGCTTCTATATTTAACCTGTCCGAAGATATGAATAGGAATGTAACAGGTGCGTTTTTGACGCTAATTTGCGTCGATAGCCCAATGTTATTGTTAGCAGTAGGCAACGGTGGGTACTTCAGTCAAATTGGTTCCTTTAAAGTCCTATATTTTGGGTGGGTTGTTGCTGTGAAATTGTTCTTCAAATAGTAGTCTTACATTTTTCCTGCTAGAAACCCTGAAATTGGAAGCTCTCTTTCTTGGTATTACCCGTGGAAAATGTCTTTCTCTTAAAAGTGTTAATTTCGCTAAACGCCTTGTTATCACAGTGGTTACACATTTACAAGAGGGATATTCCGCTGTCGGACTTCTCCTGAAATAAACTTAGCATCCAGACACACATTAAACACTATTCAATAAAACAGGTTTTGTTGACATGACTGCAATACGACGTTGCCAAAGCATATGACCACAAACTAGCCTATACAATATATAACAATATTCTACAATCTGACACTCGACAAGTGGATCAACAGAAAGCCATCAGTCCGCTTGATTTTAGCAGAAACACATCTGCAGCGTTGTAAATCAGTCTAGTCTTCATTAAATGTGAACATAATTCGTCTTTAATTAGGTCTATAAATGAAAGAAAACGTGAACGCACAAAACATGGAACATGAGAGGTTAATTTTGTCTTTAATTGGCACAAAACAATGTCAAACCAAACGCAATAAAAAATCTGTTTAATGTATTCTGCCGTAATCAGAAATCGACATTTAAGCTTGTTCGCTTGTCACATTTTATGTTCGGACAAGTGAACTTCTTCTTGTAGTTGAGAAAAAAAAAATCCATATGTATAAATATCTGCAACTAAATTAATTCCTATTTCAGTTGTCCGATCAGAAAAGTAAAACGTGGTAGTCTATCACTAGTACTAGCTATGTCATGCCACATTCTGCGGCGTAGCTTGTATCAGAAATGTAAAAACACGCTAACATTATTTGTCCTACTGCACGCGAAAGTGCCAACCTCTTTGTCCCGACTCGTTTAATACGCTTGTGGACAAGCTCAAGACGTGCCTTCAAGCACCTAAATGCACCGCAGGCACTGGTTATTTAAACAAAAACAAAATCACGGAACAAAAAACAAACATCATAAACTAGATAGTGTTAGAGGGTCTGCTCTAGACACCGCTCCTCTCTACGATCCATATATAACAATAACCAACACCCCACATTACTATTCCTGTGCTTAAATACCACCTCTCATTAACCCAAACGTGAAACAGGTGCACGTGTGCCCAGTCCGTGTCCTCCCTGGAACTTGCACTTCCCAAGTTCAATATGACGGTGATGATGGAGTCCAAGCACTGAATGCCTGGCACTGAATCCTGGCTTGGCGTCACACAATTACATAATGTTGACACATACCTAACCCCAAACCGCATCCCTAATACCTAAAACTAAACCACATTTTAACAATACCCAACACCTAACCCCTTAGTCTTGTTCCTAGTGGATACTGTCTGAAAAACCCTGTAAAGCCTGATTTTCCAAGTTATAGTACCCTTGTGGGTACTTCTGGTATTGTTAGGCATGGATGGCAGACACATACACACACAAAATAAGCACTAGTGGGACTGCCTTTTTTGGATTTGGATTATAGAAGAGCCTATTAACAGACAGTGGATTACACAAACACACACACACACCGAGAGGCTTAGGGATATCCTGTGGTTTCGGTGCGAGACCCGGCCGCAGTGGTGTTGATTCAGCATTTTGCATTGGTTAATTAGCCAACGTACTTTAGCTGAACTTCTGATTCCCCCTACCCTCACTACAGACACAGAGCCCTCCCTGTACATCATTTCAAAGCAAAAGAAGGGTGAGTTGTAACTTTACTTTGGGAAGCACAGCTGCTGCTTATTTTAAAACTATTAAGCATCCTAAGTAACTTCTACTCAAAGTTTAGACGTCCGTTTACTTTCTACAGTAGTCTACTTGGCCTCTAGCTGTATTACAACTTCTGATAAAGATTGACATTATTATGCTTTATGATTTTAAGATGTAAAGGGGCATTTCACCCTGGGGGACCCTCAGGTGGTTTGTATCACATTTGACAGATTGTTAAATCAGGGAGATTTGTTTTACACATTATTGAAGAGGGGCATGGGAATGGGCTATGCGCACTAAACAGCACAGAAGTATGAAGGAACGTGCATTGAAGGGCGAGTGAGATCTGAAAATGTAATGTAGTCACGTTTTATTTCAATCCGCGATACTGATCACGCTTACAAGTCAGTTTGCCCAGTCCCTCCCCTAAGGCGCCTTTTTAAGTGCATTCATGATAAATGCTGGACCTTGTGGAATTCTATCAACAGAAGAACAAGAAGGAAGTTGATATTGCCGGATTCTACTACGATAATTCTAAGATTTTAGACATGAACAATATCTTAAAAATCAATTCTATGAGATATGGGAAGCCGTATCTTCTGCAGAGACCTACACATTTGTACAATGTGTTCAGCTTGTGTTTAGCTTTCTTAGTTTTTTCTGATAACTCGAGCAGCTGTGTTCTGAATGAGCTGCAATTTTTCTAAGGGCAATTTAAGAGAGACCTTAAACAGGCCATTACACTAGTCCAACCTACTGGAGATACAAGCTTGGATACGTTTTTCCAGATCTTGTCTGGACATGAAATTTCAAAATTCTAGCTATGTTCATTAGGTGATAATAGGCTGGTTTTGTTATGAATTTTATGTGGCTATTGGAATTCAGCACATAAATGAAATGTTCTAATGGAAGCATGTAAATGTTGAATAAAAGAGGCTAAGGTTACAGCCTTGCGAGCCTTCACATGTCACTTCTCTCTGTTAATTAGTTACCCGTGGAAACAATATTCCCAGTCTTACAAATAGGACTTACAGTTTTTAAGTCTGTCTAGCAGTATTGTATAGTCAACTGTGTCAAACGCCGCAATACTGTCCAATTTTGTTTAAAACTTTTATATTTAGTTCACTTATGTATATGTATTTGATTTACTTATGCATGACTAATGAACATTGTTTAGCTTATGGAAGTTTATAATCAATTGTATAATCTAGTACAACATGTTTTAGGGTAAGATCTGCAGGAGGGTTTTTAATATTAATACTTTTACAGTGTGAATATGTAATCAATAGACCATTATTATTCATGTTTACCAGCAGTTATTGGTCTGGTTGAATCAATTCTGAGGGTATATTATATTTCATACAACCTTTGGGCATTGAGCAACATTTTGTCCAGCCCTACCAACCATTTATTGTTTCAGATTACCTTCAGCTTCTAGAATATGGAATGTATGGATGAGATGACACATTACAGAGACAGAAACATGTATACATAAACGTCAGTCTTAAAGGAGCAATATGTGAAATGTTTTGTATTGTAATATAAGAACATTTATTACATGTCTGCTGTGATGGTGTTTTACAATTCAGCAGATAATAATGTGGGTGCAGATTCTTAAAGGACTTCCCACGCCTAAAACGTGTTAGTAAAACAGTAAGTAAATAAAATAACACAGTAAGTAAAAAATAAAAATAACAGCAAATAGGAAGGGTGCAAGACATGTACTGTGTAGTTTCATATAGTTTCAATGTGCAAGACTGTAGTCTGAAGAATAAGTGCATTAATGTAATGCATTGCGTTTCGTTGGAGGCGATGGGAGACAGTGGCAGACACCAGGCCTTGTTGATGAGGCCAGCTGCCATTAGGTAGAAACTGTTCTAGTCCGGCCTGGGTTTTCTGTTTTTACCTGTTACCTTCCTTTGCCCAGGCTTGGGCATGCCGCTTTCCCATATTACCACCAATCTACCCATTGCGCACTCCTGCCACCTATTCCTTCATCGGCACCACTCCATTTAGTCTCAGACTTCCCTACGCCTTGCCAGTTCAACGCCTTTCTTGGTTGCGATTAGACTCACTCTTGTCAAAAGGTATGTGTATTCTTGCTTTTTTTGTTTTCTTAGTATTAATCCCTGTTTGTTATCAGTCTCAGCCGTAGTTCATTTTGGCACGCCGTTTGCTTGCCTGTTCTTCGTTGTTTTTTTCTGCTTTTTTTCCTACTGCCACTGAGTTCTGCGTTGTGCGTTTGGGTTCCCTTTGCCCGTCTTCGCCAAGTCCCAGCTGACAGACCTGCCAGGTTCCTAGGGAGTCCAAGTGCTGGTAAATGAGGTAAAGGGCCGTGTTTTACTGCATTGTCTACAGACCTGTTGATTCTGTAGGCAAACTGCAGGGGGTCCAGGAGATGGTCGGTGATGGCTTTGAGTTGGGACAGCACTCTAATGACTTCGTTACCACAGAGGTCATAGCGATTGGTCTGTAGTCATTAAGTCCTGTGATCCTTGGTTTCTTGGGGACGGGAATGATGAATGGGGTCTTGAAGCAGACTGGCACATGGCATGTCTGTATTGAGGTATCTTTTTTGCCATGGATGTTCTGCCTCAGCCTATTATAAAGGCCTGTGCTCCACAAGGCAATCATCTATCATTTGAAGCTCAAGAAGCTCTAATAAAAACCGCATAGGCCTTTTACACACACTCATACATGGAAAAACCTGGACAGACATCACATGCACGCACCCTGTCAGCAAAACATGCAGAAAAAAAGTCTGGCTGGGACCCCCTGGGTAAATCGTAGAAAAACTCATTTTTCCCTTCATGATTTTTCTAGTGTCCTCTGCTGTGGCCGAGTTCACACCAGCTGGGCGGTAAGGGAAAGCACTGTGGATGGCTCTCTTGGGCCAGGTTTACACCAGATGTGGCTTTAGTGTTCCAGTTGCTACCGCAGCGACCCAGATGAGATGACTGGGCTACAGCGAGTCACAGAGATGTATTGTTGGTATCGTTGCTTCTTTAACATCTGGTTAAAAATGTGAAAGGATATTTGCCAGACATATAACATTATACCCAGGATTCCTTATACTTTGCTGAGAAAATATAGTAGGTCAGGATGGAGTGAAGTCAATTGAGGAATGTCAAGGGCACAGCCATTTTCCGTATTCATTGTCTGACGGTTGGGTTAAGACATAAATCTTGTGCCTGCTCAGAGCAATAAGAAATTGATATCTTGGTTGACCCCGGTCAGATGTCAAAAGGCTGACCTCTGCTGCTGCTGCTGTTTGTGTGTGTGAGTGTGTTTCTGTAGGTGTGTGTATATCTCTGAGTTTGCTCCAGCTGTACGCACCAGAGTGGATCTGACAGGACTTGTCTTGGGTTGTCATGACTGTAAACTTCCCAGAAACCCTTTGTTCTGTCTGAGCACAGGGGTGTGTGCTTGTGAGGGTGGGGGCAAATGAAGAGAGAGGGGTGGATGAGAAACAGCTTGCTGACTAAGACAAGTCAAAGGTCATGATAGGAACTGCATACTGACCTCTACTTCCTGTAAGTAGAGGAATAAATACTTGGATCCTGGGAGTCATCACAGCAGAAGATTAGGTCAAACAAAAGTCACATTACTTTTCATGGAGAAACATTTATACGCTAATGGAGGATCTTGGACATGGTCATCATCTCAGGAATGTACTTCCATTGTTATTCAGGAAAGCACAGTGTCATCACGACTCAAGTGACATCCCTTTGAAAAAGTGCCCCCTCCCTAAGTGGAACCTTGGGCTTTAATGTTTAGAAGATCTTTGTCATCATCTCTGGGGGAATATGGACGGTACGTGTTAACCAGTGAATGCACAATGTCATCATAAATCTATCCCCTCACAGCTCTAATTGTAATCTCCTCTCATCTACACACTGATTGCTTCTATGAACATAGTGTTTGATGATCATAATGACAACAATAACACCAGAACACGGTAATGGGGAGAAAGCCTGTATTCATTCCAGATCACATTACCATTAGCCATTTGCTTTCTCCAGATGAGAATTAATCGTTTCAGATGCAATGATTGTGGAGACGTTCATTTTCGATGGTTTAAATAAAAACTGGGATGTTGCTTTTGAATCAAGCCTGCTGTAATCATCACACTGAGGTTGATTTGGACTGGCAGAAGCTGGATTCTATTTAAGTCACTGTCCAGTGTTCAAATTGTCAGGGTTATTAAATTCTGTAATAAGCCTGCGCGTGCAGAACTGGACAGATGTGCGTGCGAGGGTGCGCAGAAAAAGACTGATGGGCCGTGCAGAAATGGGCAGAAGGGGGCGCTAAGAAACGAGCAGCCACTCGCAAGCACATAAAACAGGCCTTAAACACAGAAGTACCTTGCTGGTTGTTTTTTTTTGCCTTGGTTTAGGAAGAGACCTCAATCCACAGGCCATATCCTGTGCGTCTGTGAGCATGGCACGCACATGGGTATGTGCGTATGTACACACGCAACACATACGTGGCTGTCAATGTGTTTACAGACTGATGGCGAAACATTCTGAGAAACACCATCCAAGGAGATCATTCTCTTTGAAATGAATAAATTCCCCTCTTTCCCCAGCCGGCCTTTTTTATGCTTAACCCGTCAATATTACTATTGGTTTCTATTGACTCTTGTTGACTGGATCAATATGATCAACTGTGTCACGCCCTAATGGGTTTCACCTGTTCCCTTGTCTCCACCCCCCCCCACCAGGTGTTGTCTAGTTCCAATTACTCTCTGAATTTAGTCCCTGTTTCCCCAGCTGGCAGTGCCAGATCGTCTTGTCTAGTACAACGAATCCAGCGTTTCATAGTCCTTGTTTCCGAGCCCCTGCCCAGTACCTTGCTTGTCTCTAGAGTTCCCGTTACCGACCTTCCCCTGCCCACCGACCACGTCTCTGCCCATCGTCTGACACACACCCTCCAGCCCCGTTGCCGACCCACGCCTGTATATGACCACGAACATTCTGTGTGCTAACGCACTGCACTTACCTGATCACTGTCCGCCTTTGGGTCCTTCCGTCATAATCCTGATAAACTGCACCGTGTGGTATTTTACAAATCAAATGGTCAAGTGGCTGGGAGGGAAATGATTGCATGAAGTAGATATGATATGAAAATTAGGATTGAAAATCCAATTTGGAAAGACAACTGTTTTTGCGAATGTGTGCTTTGCCCCACCTCACTTTGAAACACTACTCAGACAGATGGTAAGCTGACAGATAAGAGTTCCCGCTGGCATGTTGTTTCAGAATGCTTCAGGTATTAACCGCATCAAAGCTGCTCTTCACATCTTGTCTTCACCTGGGAGAGGTCACAGCCGCTCGTTAGACTCCGGTCTTTTTGGGATCAGGTGAGATTTTTTGCGACAACGGGAAAAAAGAATTGTCAGCGTCACAGCCCGAGGGTCTATTAACCTAGAGCCGTTAAGGAGGGGATTCGTGTGCGTACCCGACACGCGCACCCCACATTCTCCCTCTGCAGAAAGACTTGTTTATTAATCACACTCAAGCCTGAGCCTTCACCCCCACCACAGACATGACTCACCCGTACACAGCCCTGCCTGTCACGCTGAAATACAGCGGAGCGTGTCGGAAAAAAGAACAAACGCACCGTGACCCTCTTCGCTCACTTCAAACACACTTGTTGGGCCAAGCTGCCCACACGCCCATTACGGTAAAACCAGCCTGCCCACCTACTCCACCGCTATCTTTCGGCCCAGCTTCTGGTTCCACTGGCACCATAATGTCAAGAAGCCCTGATCCGCACACGCACTGGACACTCATATTAATCTCCACTATTCCCATTAGCGTCGTCCAAACCACTTTAAGGCAGCCCGATGTGATCTCACTGTACGTCTACTCTGTCTTCATGAGCCATAAATGTACTGGGAGGGCAACGTGTGGCCGATTAACATTAGGTAGTAACACAGTAAAAATAACCACGTCTAACTTAGTGCATTATAGGACAGGGCCAGAGTTAAATTGATGCCCTCATTTCTCACGTTCCTAGATTATAGGCTATATTAAGTTGATTTAATATGTTCTCAAGACACCCGCTGACACACACTCTCCCTTGCACAAGCACATACACACACTCAATAATAGTAAAATGGCACATTATTGTAATGTGTCAGATTATTCCGTCCGTCACTTTATTGATCAATAGGAGTTTTTTGAGGACACGCACAGTAGGTCTGGGCATGCTGGGTTTTTTCTCACTGTGTGGTCAAAGCTATAAATGTTACCCTTCCTTCAGAGTGGTTTCAGAGGTAAAAGAAAGTACCCAGTAAATCCAGCCAGCTCTCATTTAAATTTTTGTGTCAAAGGTTCTGGGCTAATTCAGCAGGGCAGTGTTTCTGGGCGTGGAGTGCATCAATATAGGGGAGCCATGCTCTGGGTTAAGCATCCATTAACAAAAGCCAGTGGACTTAAATCCAACGTTGTTTACATACTAACCACACAATTCCCTCAGGATCACTTCATGTTCTGAGACCAGAAATCTCTTTCATCTGAAAGCTTATTGAGGAAAGAATCATGTTCAGTGTGCGTTTATGTAAGTGCATTGTTTTGTGTGCGTGTGTGAAAGACAGAAAAAAAATGGGTGTGCACGTGGTTCTAATGTGCGTGTGAATGTAGATGGCTGTCGGTGTGTCTCTAAATATATACCAATTGCACAATTTTACATAGTTGCGTTGAGCATGTGGTAAACAAGCATTTATTGTGTGTATATATATATATATATATATATGATAAACATTTTGAAATCTGTGTTGCATTCCCTTCATAAAGCCAGTGTTGTTGTGGACAAATTCAATGCTAAAGGAATTTAACAGGCACTTTCCAATATCACATTCTGAAGCACATGTCAAGTAAATTTATTTCTTGTGAAATGAAGCTTACTGATATACCCGGAATTAATCTTGCATAGAGCTGAAATACTGGCGCTTGATTTACAGTGAATTGGTGACGTCTAAGATGGGCAATAGAACCTAACTACTGGGCTTGGTACATGTGCTTCAGCCTTAAATTAGCTTCTGGGAGAAGACAGAATGGGATTCTCTATTTTCTAAACAAATTCCCATATGAATAAACTAACTCCATTAGGTTCAGGGTTCATGTTGAGTACAGCCAGCTAGCCAGGCGTGGTGAGTCGGCAAAAAAATATCTTTAACACACACATACAGACAGACACTGGCTTAGCCAGGTCTACTTAGAAAGCAACTGGACGAAAGTTTTAAAATGAGGCTCCATTACTCTAAGACCTTTTGTTGAATTAAAAATCAGTTCATTTAAAGTAGACTTATTCATTCACAAGATTTTTTGGTCCAAGCCGACTAAGCCTCTCACTTTATTCATTAGCAATATTTTACACATAGCCCAGTAAATTACGTGTGATGGCAAAAATAATCCTGCTAGAAATTCTGTACCGACAACGTTTGGAATATCAGAGTGTTTATAAGAACTTTAATGTAATTTAATGTTTTACTTCCTAGGTAGAAAGTTGATAATAAGGTTGATAGCAGTGTTACATTGATATTGGTATCCTTATAAAGTATCTAGCAAGACATACTTGTTGTCCCCATGTCTAGTTAGATTATTAAGTTGATCTCACTTTACTTCAAGCTAAAATAAGGTTTGTATTACATTGTTGTCAATAAAAGTGCAGACAGCATGAAGCTTTCCATATTTCCACTGATGTCAGCAAACATAATTGTCTTCAAAATCATCATCAGTCGTTGTTAATTGTCCTAGCTAGAACAGGGTACTGGTGGCCTAGTTCTCAGAGATTCCGAATTCTATGGCTGACACGTTTGACAAGTAAAAAGTTGGACACATTTCCTTGAGCTAATGTCCCTAATGTCTCCTAATGTTTGATCTTACCCTGAGTATATGACAGAAATCCAATGTTTAACGGGGGAATAACAACGAGTATCTAAATAATTGTGTCTCTCTCTGCATACAACTCTCTCACTTAGAGAGAGCAGGGTTGATCTAGCGCAAGTGCAGAGTCAGCTGGTTAAACTTGCGCTCACTAATGTAATTTGATAGAATTTTGTGAAAGCAAAGTCCAGACGCGTTTATGACTTGATGAATGTTAAGGATTTCTTCTGGCAAAACATCTATCTACCTTGTTGGCATGGAGGTGGATAATTCATTATAATTAATTATAGTCCTAAAAGTGGAGATGGGTTTTTTCTGTCCTTATTTTTAAATTTATTTCACTGCTATGGCCGAAGTTATGTAAGTGATCTTTAATTACTCTCATTTTATTTGTGTTAAATCCAGTACATTTGCGTTTACACATTTTGCAGACACTCCTATATGCATTCCTCTTAAGGTGGTTGGACAGGTGGATGGACATACTTACGGACAGGCCGGCCGACAGACAGATGGTCTTGACAGACGGATCAGACGGTACTGTTTTAAGAGTGCTTCAGAGTGGATTACAATGTCAGACTTTAATTGATTTGATTACCAGGCGCTGAGAAATGTCACAGAGAGGTTTTAAATTAGCCTGGTTTATATAAAAAAAAACGGATTAATCACCAATCATAGGCCTCATTCCCACATGAGTTGGCCATCGGTTCAGTCTCAACTCTGCGTCATGACTCTTTGAATCGAAGCCCAGTGCTGATGTTGTCTCAAATGGAAGATGACATGATTCGCGTTAGTCAGTTCCCGCTATCTGTGGAACAAAAGAGAATCTGTTATGGAGTTGTGTAAATTGAAGATTTGGTGTTTAGATAACAATTTTCTCATGAGATTATTTCAGAATTAGTGCAGAAATTAATGTACGGTTCAATTTAGTGAGTGCCTGTTGGGGGCATGCCATAGGTTTGCAGGCTGGAGATGGTCCTGTGGCAGTTTTCGTGGGAATAATGCTTTGAGCAGAGAAGTGTACAGACAAACAGCAAAAGTTCCTAGCAATTCCTCTGCATTCCTGGAAGAGGCTTTCTGGCCTAGTTTAGGAGGATTAGCGGAAGACTGCACAACCCACATGGTCTTAGTGTGGTTTGTCTTCACTCCTGAAAGAGAGAGAGAGAGAAAGAAAGAGGGACAGTGCAGTGCATCTGAAAACTTGAATTGTCTTTGCATCCAGCAGGCCCCACTCCAACCTCTTCGGTCTCTTTGTCCCATCTTTCAATAGGGATGAAGCAGTCATAATTCTGGAAGTCTCAGGCTCTCCATAACCAGGATTGAGTTAAGAGGGGATGAATCAAATAAAGTCCTGGATATAAAAAGAGAGACAGCGAGAGACAGTAAGAGAGAAACAGTGTGAGAGGAAATGCGTAAATGCTGTTTTCTCACTTTCACTAAATCTACATCCCTCAACCCACAGAATGACCCAATTGAGTCCCTCAAATCCTCAGAAAATTGCTTCTAATAGTAATGTCATTGACCCCCGGCTTTTCATTCATCGCTGTATGGGGGGCATCACAGCTTCAGCTGCGCAGCAAGACAATGCCACATGAGCTCCATTAGAAGGAGAATTGTCTTTAAAATATATATGCAGCACTGCGCAAACATTTTAGACACCAGAAAGTTGAATGGCCATTTATTTGGTTAGTAAAACATCTCCTCTGTATATAATATCTATAAATACATTAATATAATGCATGTTATAATTTAAAAACAAACAAAATAAATTACTTTAGTTTGACTTGCAGATGCCTAAGACTGCTGTACAGTACTGTATATTTGATAGATTATATTAAGTATATTTCCCAGATGAACAAACAAACACCCACATCCATCTCGGACCGCTGTGGTACCTCCTATTTCCTGTACAGATGGGGGTTAAGGCAGTGCCAGATTTAGCTTTGACACTTCCAGGAGTCTGAATCCCTCCACCATCCGACACAAACCTTGTCTAACAACCCTTCGTCAAAGCAATGCAAAAAGCCGCAAAAAGATCTTACAAACAAGCTCTCCACAAAGTTCACTCAATCTTTAGTTTAGACCGATGTTCACAGCCTCTATTCAATTGTGCCTGTTTTCGTTTAGCTCTCTCTCTCTTCGCCCAAAACCACCCCGATCAGCACTCGGTACAATTACAGAATGGACGGAGGAAGCAGGAGGAAGCAGGATCCTGATTTAGCAGACTGCAGAAACTGCCACATTCTATTATCTTTGGATCTGTGATGATTTATGCTGTGTGTGTGTTTCTCTCTCTCTAATGATCTGTCTATCTCTCTTTCTCTCTTTGTCCACACATGCTAAGATCTCCCCTCTTCTCTATTCTCTCCTCTATAGAGGTTTTTCTGGCTGGGCTAGTAGCCCAAACTCCAAAATACCAGATGTCTGATTCTGAACAAAGGACACAGGAGGAAGTCCTTGGTAGAAATTCAGTGCATGTAAGCTGAGGTAGTTTTTGATTAGCTTCAAACAACACTTGGGAAATAGACAATGGGAATGAGTATGGAAAGCTGAGACAAAAGAGGGTGTCCTCTCAAAGGGATTTGCACTGCAACATTTTGACAGTGATTGTTTTATGTCCGGTAACATGCCGTATGGTATGTATGTAGCTAATCCACAGGATCACATAAGATGGCTTACAATCAGAAACATGTTTGAAATGTGTTATTGAACCAAGGCATATAAACGCACTGAATTGTAACTATAATTTTTTTAATTTGTAAACTGTGTTATACAGACATGCTCAAGTTCAACAAAAGAGAGACAGCTGTATTTTAGTTTTATACCTCAAGGCCATTAAAAACAGTCAGTATGTTGATTTGATTTGATTTAAATTGTGAATCTGTAAACGAAGTTAAGCACATTTCCCAACAATGTGTGTATAAGTTACTACCCATACAATCGTTTTCACATACTTATGCTCTGAAACCCAAACTTGGATGCTTTTAGTCTACCTACAACCCTGCATATTTTAAGTAGGGCTTCATTTTGATAAAAGTTACTGTTAAGCATAGGGTTGAGTGTAAGAATTCAGGAATTTGTGAAACCTTTAAAAAGTCTGATCACTTTTGAACTAAGTTTTGATATTAGGTTATTCCATAAGGTTTTTAAAATGAGCAAACAGCTGTAATTTCTGTTATTTTTAAACAATGCGTAATATTTTTGCATTGGCCCATTGCCAATGTGGTCGGTGACACAGAGCTGATAAAAAATAATTTAGTTCTGAACCATTGGAATCCTATCCAGAAGTCCTAGCTTACTTCCCTGTCCTTCCACACAGCTAGTTCTACCCAGCAGGCCATGCTATTCCAGTAATTGAGTGAATAATGGACTTATTCCACTGAGTGGTTTTCTGGGTGCTCTCTGCGCTCGCCTGTAAATCCCAGGGCAAAATTGCAGATTAGAAAGGAAAAAAATATATACTTTAGGAAATAAATAAACGCAACGACAAAATCCATAGTACTGTTATTCACACAAAATAAATCCCATAAAGGTCTCAGTCAGTTTGTCGATCCTGTCTTCCTGGCATTCTGAGTCTTTTGGCCAACAGTCAGTAGCCATCTGTGGCTTTCTGTGGACGTCTGGACTTCTTAGCTGACAATACTGTGGGTAAGTATTTGGAATACATCATGGACATATCTTGATGATCATGGTTATTTTCTTACCCTCTTTTATTCTTTAATTCTTTCTTTCCTTTTTCCCATTAACTTTGTACATCTTAGTCTCCTTGACATTTAACTTTGGCAAAACATTGGGTTCTTACGCTGAGCAGTATGAAAGAAGAGAGGGACCAGTCCAATTTTGTAAACATGAACTCACGCTCCACTCACAATTAACATAGCTATAGTCCAGATAGCCTAAAGTGAAATATGCTGCCATAAGTCTAAACAAAGGCACAAAACAGGCCTAACACAAACTTAACACACCCAAAGGGTTAGTAACCCCACAGCAAAAAGACAACCGAAATATATTTTGCTGACTTCTCATGCTGCTGCTAAAATGAGGACAGCTGACTTCACCTTCTAAATATTGTTTTTGCCATGTACAGTAATTTGGCCCTCCATTGCACAGCACAGTGCAGCGCGGTATGGTCTTCTACATGCATCTATAAATGTGTGTTTTTGTGAGAGTCCGTAATGGTTGCTAAGGGCTGGGAGGGTATGGGAGGAGTGCAGGGGTGTGTGGCCAATGGCCAGTTAAAATACAGATGTTGCACCGGCGGCGTAATTCCATTCAGCCATAATTTACATTTAGAACACAGAGAGCAGCAACAAGCTAGGCCAACCTGTCACAGTCACTCCTCGCTTGTGGGGGAAATCAAAGACGACTAGAACCTAATGAGAAAAGTGAAACACTGAACTTATATGAGTCACATTCTGAAGTCCTCTCTTAATGTTTGGGCCCATAACATCTAACCTTCTGAAGCTAATTGTCAATGCTTTAACTGTGGAGGGAGATCTATTCAGCAAGAGCTAAGCTCTACTGAATAAGTTACATTTCTTTTGTTATTTCAAACTGTTTTAGTCCCATCTCCAATTTTGTAATATTTTATTATTCCTGCGCCCTGTCTTGACATGATGACTGTCAATGATACGTGAGAGTTGTAGAGTGCAACTGTGATGGTAGTGTTGGTTAGCGTGACGCTACAAAAGAGTGAAAGTTGCATTTTTTATGACGCAACTTTAGCTCAATGTTTGTGTATTTCCTGAATTGATTTTGACACATATTATCAATGCCTAATACAATAACAGAACAAGGGATTTCAATTTCACATAAGGGACTTATATATAACTCTGGGGAAACTCTTTAGGATAACAATCTTAAAAAGAAATGGTGACATGACACTAACAGTATATTCTCTATAGAAGCCTTACTCACATACTTAGAAAATTTACACTTAATTACTTTCACTCCCTCAATCACTCACTTACTGCCTTGTATATGATGACCATTTGGAGCTTTCTCTGCAGTTCATTTTTCCTTAATTTTTCTACTTCAAATCAAAGCTCTCCACATGCAATTAAATAAAAGCAACATATTGACAAAACCACACCCCACAACTGTTCATTTCTACAGCTTTGAATAAAACAAGATGCATTTGGTGCATAGCAATAACTCAGCCTTTTACAATCTGACTGTTTTAATACCGCTGTCCAACAAATTCCTTGACACATACTGTACACACCAACCGACTCATGCAGTCTTTATAACCCCACAACTTTCTATACACACCCACACTCTTAGATCCTGATTCCAGTTTTATAGGTTAAGGTCAGAGAAGCAATGATTTATAATCCATGGGCCTGTAAATTCTACAAGCCAATCCATCAATTCAAGGAGGGAGTGCTGGGTAATAAATGCTTGCTTCCTTTTGAGGCAGTCAGATTGATCAATGTGTACCAAGAATGTCTTTGTACAAATAAGATTATAAAATATCCATATTTAAATGTCAACAATTCAAGAATGCACATATTTTTCAGACGGCCAAAAGAAGGAAGGAAACTTCTGATGAATAGAGACAACTAAATACCCCATCTTTGATTCTTCAATTAACAACCCTGTTTCTAAAATAGTGTGAACATTGCATGAAAATTCAATACGGACAGAATGCAAAGATGTGCAAATCATTTAAACCCTATATTCAATAGAACACAAAGCAAGGGACAAGGCCAAAAACCAATATTGGATGGCTGTGATCTTTGGGCACTGTATTAAGCATAGACACGAATTCACTGCATGGGCTCAGGAACACTTCCAAAAAACACAGTATGTTGCTGCATCCACAAATGCAAGTTAAAACCCAACCATGCAAAGAAGAAACCATGTATAAACAGTATCGCAATCCGCCCCTGCCTTTTCTGAGCCAGAGTTCATTTAAGATGGACTGAGGCAAACTCTCCTGTGGTCCGACCCACCCAAGACATATTTGTGGGAATCATGGACGCAGCATCCACCGGACTAAAGAGGAGAGGGAACGTATGGCTTGTTATTAGCGCACAGTTCCAAAGCCAGCATCTGTGATGGTTTGGGGGTGCATTAGTGCACATGGCGTGGGTGACCTGCACATCTTTGAAGGCACCATTAAACAATATACACAGGTTTTGGAGCAACACATTTTGCCATCCAGCCATTCATGTCTTTTTTCAAGGAAGGCCTTGCTTTTTTCAGATAGACAATTTCAAACAACATTCTACACATAATACAACAGCATGGCTCTATAGTAAACTTGTCTGTGTGCTAACCTAGCCTGCATGCAGTCCAGACTTGTCACCCATTAAACACATTTGGCACATGATGAAATGAAAAATATGACCAAGGAGATCACAAACCGTTTACCCGCTGAAATCTTATATCAAGCAAGAATAGAAATGCATCAAAATTTGAAAACTACAGCAGTTGGTCTCCTCAGTTACCAAACGCTAACAGAGTCCTATTAAAAGAAGAGGTGATGCATTTGCATTTTACGCAACGTCACAAATTATATGGGCAAGGGGTTGTAGAACAAATAGTTTGATTAATTTCAGTTTATCCAAACTGATGACCTGGCTGTAATTGTTTGGTTTCAAACATCTGCTTTTTCTTTTAGGTGCTGTAACAAGCCTTTTGCTGATAAAGTATGGCCAATGCTTGGCCTATGTGTCGATGCTGCAGTTTTTCTCTTTCCCTTTCAAGTTTCTACTCAGCTGATAAACAGGATATTCAACGTATACAATGGGGAGAGGAAGTGGATTTTTGTCCTTTTGTCTAGGAGGTATTTTCTCCAGGGCATTAGCACTTTTTAATCTTAAAAGGTTAAGATGCACTAGTTAGAATGCAATAATCAGAGGAAACAGACACTTACTTTGAAACTTAGAATGCGCTGACGGCAGCAGCCAAACAATGAGTCTCTTGACCTAACCCTGGACCGTGTAATGATTAGAGGAACATGAGGAAGACCAACTAAGCACCACCAGTTGGTATTTTCTAGACAACTAGGGCTAACACCAAGGTTTCAGAAAACTTAGGAACTTTTCTCTTCCTACATTTCAAAACTTAAAACTGAAATAAAGAGTATCATTTAAAACATGTATGAATTTGATACACTCTCCAGGTTCCTTGGCTTTGAATCCACTGTTCACAGTCCCAGCTCAGACATGAAGAAATTACATCTTGTAAGATTTTTCCCTCAGTTGCACATTCCAGAGTGGGCGGCCTCAGTAAGATTAATGCAAACTGTTACATGTACTATTGATCAAGGCAAGAGGAAGCACCTCAACCTCCCCTTATGTGTGTGTGTACATATTATGAACTTTCAGACGGACCATCCAGATTACTTGGCACCTGCAGTCCATCTAATGTGACCTCTGAACATGAGTAGGTTTGTCAGTGCCAGTGACAGAGCCATTATGAGACAGAGCCCGTAAGTGACAGAGCCCGTAAGTGACAGAGCCACTGAGAGAAACAATGACAGTAACAGAGCCAGTAAATATAATATAGCCAGTGAGTGATAGAGCCGGTGACAGAACCAGTGAGTGATAGAGGCAGTGACAGAAACAGTGATAGTGCCAGTGAAAATTTTTAGCCAGTGTCAGAGCCAGTGAGTGATAGCGCCAGTAACAGAAACAGTGAAGGTGACAGAACCTATGACAGAGACAGAACCAGTGACAGAGGCAGCACCAATAAGAGAGAACCAGTGACAGAGCCAGTGAAAGAAACATAACCAGTGTCAGAACCAGTGACAGAGCCAGTGACACTTACAGTGCTTAGGGACTTCTGAGACAACCCTCTTTTTAAGGCAGACGATCAAACGTTCTTCCTGTCTGTGAAAGAAAATATTATTTTAAAAGGAGAGAAGGGTTATGGAGGGGAAAGGAAACGTGTGTGCCAATTTTTTATTTCCTCCAATA
>JACXGK010000313.1:74290-125089 GCA_016801125.1 Novumbra hubbsi
CCCCCCCCCCCCCCCCCACCCCCATCGTCCCCTCAAAATCAGGCAAGTCTCCCCACAAGCTAGCACATAAAAAACTCACACACACTTTCACCCTCACATACAAACACACAGATAACAAACATGCTCTCATTTCAAAGGTATCCCTTTGACATCAACACAAACCCATTGACATCAACATGCAAAGACACACCCACATAAACACCTAGCTGATTAAGCAGGCCAGCGGAAGTCCTGATGTGATCAGTCAGACAGATGAATGTGTAGTGTATGTGTGTTAGTGTGGGGGGGCTGAATGATAAATTACATCAGCCCTGAGTCAATAGTAATCTGTTGACCTAATAGAGAGTTGGCTTCCATGTTGCTCCCACGAACACGTGCGCAACAGACAATGTTCTCACACAATAATCAACGAGATGAATACTACATCTTTGCCATTTTAACTATCCGGCACAAAACCAAGGCTAGTCAGACCCAATGGTACACATGCAAATCTTTTTGAAGATTTTCTCCCACAATCAACTACAGAATCAGAGTACTTACAAATTTTACAGCAAGAAGCCCAACCCTAAACCCCCAACCAGACTATAGGCCACAAAACACACACACAGTCCCAGTGCCGCTATATTATTATGGCAATATGAATCTAATTAACAGGCAACCCACTCAGAGTTCAACTGCCAGAAGAGTGGATTCAGAAAGGAAATATCATGGGAGATAAAACAGCAGGAGGAGTAAAAAACTTTTTTTTCATGGATAATTCCTAGGCCTTTGTGACATTCAATGACGACTTTGTTCTTGCTGAAAAGGAAAGAATCCTCACCTTCCCGCTTTTGTTCTGTGCTGAATTGTCACTGCCTGAAAGTTAAGGAATAAATGAGCGAATGAGGAAGTGAGACTGCCTTTCTCCATTTTCTCTTTCTTAATCATTCTGCTCCTGAGTCGTCCATCCGGGGTCAAAGAGAGTTCTGGGTAATCATTGTTTGAGGGATGGTTACTTGAAATAAGGGAAGGCAGTGTTGGTGGAGGAGGGGTTGATAACAAAGACACGTTTGCATGGAAGATGCAGCTAATCCTTGCCTGATACATTGACACGGTGGTGGCAGACACGGGAAGAGCGTCTGTGACGGGTAGAGGCTTGGTTTGGATATACTCCGACAGGATATGCTAATGGAGAACCAAATGAGTTTCATATGCTGCAACAGAGAGTGTCTCGATTGCTCATGAGACGGCGCCCTCTCGATTGAAAGGGTATTGAAACACACTGTAATTGCTTTCAGTGTCGTTTAGCAGTGTCTGTGCATGTGCATTCTTATTTTAGTAGCTTTTTATAAACAGGGTGGCTTTTCTCTATTATTCTGACAACATTATTGTACATTTCAAAGAGAAAGAGGCAAAAATTAGGTGATGTGCACTTTTCAAACTTAATCAGCTATATAAAAACTTATGAAACATATCAAGTTTACAAAAGCAGATAGGAACTCCTCAATAAAAATACTGTGTGCAGCAGGAGGGTTATCACACCAAAGTGAATTTCCTCCCTCTACTCAATTATAACAATACACATTTTCTAAAGGTTACACTGCAGGTTACACTGCAGGAGGCCCTCTGTACACAATCACTGCAGTCGAAAGTGGAAAGAATACATGAGCCAACTGTCGTGATAAGCATCGAAATAATACAAAATGAATAACAATACCAGTTTGTGACATGAAAACTAAAGTTAAACACCTTACAATATCTATTGTTGTCAGGTTCCTCTAGAGAATTGATGTTAGGGAATTCATGCCGGGAAACTTTCCAGCACACTCAAATATTCTTATTTGAGATCTTCCTGTGTTGACTGAGAACTCAGTGTCATTGATTTGAGGGGGAGATTTTTGACACAAAATGGACGCCATGAATCTTCCATGTAGGTTGACACAGCCCTGATGGATGAGGTGACTAATTTACCTACCTCCCGTTCTCTGCAGTGTTCTAATTCACATTATCAGTTACTAAAGACAGAGCCACCTCGTAAAGATAGACGTTTATGGTTTCAATCATATTTCAATTATCTTCACAACAATATTGGTAACCATTCTTATGTGGAACCCAAGAAAGAGAAAAACACAGATATTGTGGCTCAAAATACATCGCTTGTAACTATATCTGGACCACCTAAGAACCCCTAACTACTAATAGGTTTATATGTTTTAACAAATCCAGATTTCACTCAATGTGATTACAACGATAATCTATTTGCATTGTGGTCCTCACTGGTGACTCTGACGCCAACTCCTTGGGGTTCTGAAGAGGTCCTAATCTGGATTTCACATAAGCGGCTCGAAGCCTGTGTTTGGTGCTGTCAGCTATAACTGATATTTGGTGTTGAAGGTGTAATGGCATCCAGCAGTCTCTGAGCCTGTGGTCCTGACTTCTAACTGAGAGGGGTGGTGTAGAAGTGCCACTGACTTAGAGCATGACAGATAACTGCAAAGTTGTAATTGAGAACTGGGCTATTGCTCTACAGCCATGATACACACTGACATAGTGTGCTTTGACACTGGCTGGAAGGTATATTGTTTATTACCATGTCGTGCTTTTGGCTGTTGTCTATCATAGCAGGGTTTAACCTCAAGGGATCTTAAGATGGTGAAAGAAGGACAAGGTTGGATCAGATTTCCACTTTGTTGTCAAGCACTCCCTGGTAAAACCCATGAATTGCTCCATGGCAAAACAAATTAACTCCAAACACGTCTTTATTTGAGTCATCAATTGATTAAAGCAATTGATTTTACATCTAAGAGTCATATCTAGCTATTTAATTAATAGGCTATAAAAATAGGTTAGAATTAATTGCCTACCAAATTCAAATTCATGGAATTTCAAGGCTCAGGACAACTTTTAAACTCCAAATAGTCGTTTATTGTGGTGTCATTGTGTCATGGTTTTAAAATAAATAAGCAACCAAAAATGTGATTGTACTCCAAGTCAAATTAAAGCAAACATTCATTGTTTGATCCTCATAATCACTACCCGCATATGTGCATGTACCCCACCATATGCATCTCATAGTAGTACACCACCCATTAATTGAAGCTCAAAACAAACAAATCCACATAACCCCATCTTAAATTGCATCATAAAATATATGAATTGATATAATAAATGTGATTGTCCTTTTATTCAGTTTCTTCATAACAATCAAAACTGTGTCCCAATCATGAAACATTTCATTGTAGTTTAATAAAAAGACCTTGCATTGGAACTCCGGTTGCAGCCTCGACAGTCCCATGTCTACGTTCTAATTCTACACTTCCAGTCATTGTTTTACGAAGTTATTAAATTAGGTTTTTACATGGGGATTTGTTTGAAGCTGCTGTTTTCTTTAAGACATTGCGGCTGGCCTGGCCTGTGAGATGAGGGCTGTGGGCTTCCAGTCTGTTGGTTCAGGCCGGCAGGGAGAGCCTGCTTCGCTCTCTTTAATCATGCTAGAAACACCTTTATTCAATCTCACAACACTGCAATTAATTTCTCTGCCTGTGTCAGGGGCCTCTGGGAAATTTGACCTGCTATTGCCTTTGTGAATGTATGTTCTTTCTCTCGACACTCACCAGCCAGACTTGAGTGCATTTTTGTTCCATGACTGCGTGAAGTGCCATTGTCAATACAATGGAAAATTTTTTCATATATTATTACAAATATTTCATATTAGCCTTTTTTTTACTTTCCTTCTACTTTTGATGGATTTTATATCACAATGTCCATCTTTCCTTTTTGCAGGCCTAGTTAAGATTCCAAGATAAATGTTTGTTTTTTCTTGCTGACATTTATCCTTCGATACAGATGATAACACACATTTCACTTTGATATGTACAGGTATTTTTGCCTGGAAGTTTTGGCACAGTCTCAATTTTCCTGGCCCAACCCTAATGCGATTATTGACTACACTCCCCGACATCTGGAGTGTAGTTTGTCATTGGACATGAATCCCCCATTTTTCTTTACCCCTTTTCAGAATGCGCAAATAAAAACAGGCTTTCAGCCTCTGGATGAATTCACTTTTAGCCTAAAAATAACAATTAACCCCAGTCTATGCGAAGATGACCTCTTATTTTGTGTTCAGTTACTTGTGATTTAATATGGTGAAAATTACAGAAAATTATAATTGCTAACAAAACTATAAATACCATGATGATTGCTCATCATCGACTTACCAGTGTTTCAAGATGTTCCAAAATGTCAGGGGAATTTTGTCACCGATTGTTTATGGTTGATATGGAGTGATTTGTTTGTTCAGAAAGGTTCATAACAATCATACATTCAAACCACATATTTGCCAGATGTGACCAGAGCCCCAATGAATAACTGGAGGTTACCTCCCTAAAACACGTTTCAGTCCAACTTACTCTAAAATCATATGTTGATACCCTTTTAAACCCTATAGCGGCCACTGCCACAGATTGCAGTTTTGAAATACAGAAGAAGGTGTTCTGTTTACTATGCATCATTCTGGGCAGCAACTGTGCAGTGACCTTAGATCAATATTGTATTGGAAATAAGGTTTTTACATTCTTGAGGTGTCCTCTGTTAATGTCATTGAAGAAGCTGTCAAAAGGTTTTATAGGATCTTTGTAAATGTTTGTTATAACATTCGGTAATGTTAATACTCCAGGATTTACAATTACCATAATATTAATAAAATAATTATATCATGTTAATAATACACATATGATAATATAGTATTCATTAGGTGAAAATAATCCTCTTGGGTTATGTTTGTAGATAGCTAATTCATGTCACCTATAGACAAACAATGACTGTGCTTAAACTAGGAATCTGGACCTATACGCTGGCATACATCAACTTGTTAGCCCCACTAGAATTCCCAGGAGAGATCCACAAAGAAGCATTGTTTTGTAGCTAATTCACTTGGAGAAAATTACATGTATTTACTCATCGCGATGTTAGGCCTTGTGAATCTTTTCTTCAACAATTAATGTGGTTGCCTTTTCAAAATCCATTAAGCGTAATTGTTTTATTGGTACACATAATAATTTTTTTTATTTGTGCAGTTATGGTTGCATACTGTTTTCACATCCGTACACTAATATTTGGAGTAATATTTAAAAAGAGTTAAAACACAGTATGCAACCATAACTGTACAAAGTTGAAGATTCATTTGACTGATTATTTTACAAATGTTTCTTGATTGTGATAATTGTTTTTGTAAATAGTTTTGGCCATGACAATTGTGTAGTGAAATTCTTTTGTGACATCCCTAGTTGATATGCTATTTTAAAACAGTGTTTTAAAAATGGTTAAATCCTGTCGAAGGTCCTTCACGGTCACGTGCAATTAGCGTGCTGGGGGTGGGTTACTTCTCAGTGAAGACAAAGGCGCTCAAATGAAGGCCACTCAGCCAGGCTCAAGAGCCACAAAATGTACACTGCATTGTGTTACATTAACTACCCAAAACAAGACTAGCTAGCAGGGACTATTCAAAATATTCATTGATAATACCATTCCAAGGGGTGTCTTTGTAGTATTTATTCACTTATTTATAAGCACTAATTTTTAAACAAGTTTCAAGTGCTTATTATACAAATATATTAACAGATTGAATGACAATAATTGTTTACTTATAATCAGAATCAGCTTTATTACCAAGTAAGTTTACCCATACAAGGAATTTGCTTTGGTGCTATGGTGCAAAAAAAGATTATGTGCAAACATTTACTGTATGAGTAGCATAAAGTGCAAGCATAATATCTTCAACACTTAATAATAGACATATCAATTGATTATTAATAAGGGTACTTATATCCAACAGTTATTAAAAATTATGAATTATGTTTTTTCAGGGTTTGAAACATACGTGTGGGTTTTTTATAATTATTGTGGTTACACTTCCCGGCCTCTCTGCAGTCCAAACAGTGGCTGGGTCCGACAATGCTTCAGCAGCTCAGAATGATACAGAGATGACAAGAAAACCAAAACAGGATTAATGGGAAACAAATCTACTTTTCCCCAAATTATTGCCAGAGGAAGCATGTGTGTATGTTTGTTTGTGCCAAACATCTGGTGTTATCTCAGAGTTTATGATTGTGAATAGTATTTATAAAGGACAAGGTCCTTTCCAGGTCAAGACAACAACTGCCAAGAAGGATTAATAATAGAGAAATATATATAACAATTTACACTCAAAATATTATACTTGGCCCTCATAAACATAAAGAAATATTTTTAAGTAAAATGAAATTGAAA
Organism: Novumbra hubbsi; assembly: GCA_016801125.1. Taxonomy (NCBI): domain Eukaryota; kingdom Metazoa; phylum Chordata; class Actinopteri; order Esociformes; family Umbridae; genus Novumbra; species Novumbra hubbsi. Next base: position 80,537 of record JACXGK010000313.1, read on the forward strand.
ATATATTAATTCAATAGAATATTTATTAAAATAATTAACCATCATGTAAATGTGTTTAGTATCAACAGAATGTAAACAAATAAAGTTACCTTTATCTAATGATTTACCCTACCAGATCAACAGCAGGCCATGCGCACCATCATGAGAACTGGACTTTACCCTGAGCATTGGTACAGAGCCATGGACCGAGCGGGAGCAGGACAGGGACCATTGTGGCGCGGCTTACAAGGTAAGTCCAATATTTTGCCATGTGTTGTGGTGTAGCATTACATTGTAAAGTTGACCGAGCCAGAGGTCAGAGATAGAGGGATAGAGCTAGACCACTGTGTTAAATGTATTGTTCAACAAGTATTATTCATATTGGTTTGGGGTTGAATATAATAGGAATTAGATTATACAGTATGTGGGGCTGGTATAGGTACAGTGGAAGAAAAACAAAATTCAATCCCTATGATTTTGTGCGTTTGCCCGCTGACAATGAAAAGATCAGTCTTAATCAATCATTTTAATGGTAGGTCAATTTGATTAGTGAGAGACAGAATAACTACACAAAAAATATTGAATTGGATTTTACTCAGTGAAATAAGTATTTGATCTCCTATCCATCAACAAGATTTCTAGCTCCCAGGTGTCTCTTATACAGATAACGGGAGTGCTCCTAACCTCAGCTTGTTACCTGTATAAAAGACACCTGTCCAATGAAAAAATCAATCAATCAGATTCCAAACTCTACATCATGGCCAAGACCAAAGAGCTGTCCTAGGATATCAGGGACAAGATTGTAGACGTACACAAAGCTGTAATGGGCTACAAGACCATCGCCAAGCAGCTTGGTGATAAGTTTACAACCGATTATTCGCAAATGGAAGAAACAAAAAATAACTGTCATCTCCCTCGGTCTGGGGCTCCATGCAAAATCTCACCTCATAGAGTTTCGATGATCATGAGACTGGTGAGGAATCTGCCCAGAACTACACGGGAGGAACTTGTCAATGATCTCAAGGCAGCTGGGTCCATAGTCACCAAGAAAACAATTGGTAACACACCATGCCGTGTAGGACTGAAATCATGCAGCGCCCTCAAGGTCCCCCTGCTCAAGAAAGAACATGTACAAGGCCATCTGAAGTTTGCCAATAATTATCTGAATGATTCAGAGGAGAACTGGGTGAAAGTGTTGTTGTCAGATGAGACCAAAATCAAGTTCTTTGGCAACAACTCAACTTGCAGTGTTTGGAGGAGGAGGAATGCTGCCTATGACCCCAAGAACACCATCCCCACCGTCAAACATGGACGTGGAAACATATGCTTGGGGTTTGTTTTTCTGCTAAGGGCAACTTCACCACATCAAAGGGATGATGTATGGTGTCATGTACCGTCAAATCCTGGGTGTGAACCTCCTTCCCTCAGCCAAGGCATTGAAAATAAGTTGTGGATGGGTTGTCCAGCATGACAATGACTCAAAACACACGGCCATGGCAACAAAGGAGTGGCCCAAGAAGAAGCACATTAAGGTCCTGGAGTAGCCTAGCCAGTCTCCAGACCTTAATCCCATAAACAATTTGAGGAGGGAGCTGAAGGTTTGAGTTGCCAAATGTCAGCCTTGAAACCTTAATGACCTGGAGAGATCATCAAAGAGGAGTGAGACAAAATCACTCCTGAGATGTATGCAAACCTGGTGGCCAACTACAAGAAACACAAAAGGGTTTTGCCACCAAGTACTAAGTCATGTTTTGCAAAGGTGATTAAATCTCCAAATTGTAAGTTCCTACCAGCCCATTTTGACCAAATAGTATTGTCTCTCCGTATATAAATTGTATTTAAAATAGCACACCACCCTCTCGTTCCACCACTAAAGGGCAAACGGGTCACAACCTTATTGCCCATCTGCAAAGTATCAATTATTTACCCAAGCCGTTTGTTGCTCTCGGTTTGTTTTGATTAGTTGTTAATGCATAATTCACCCTCTCTCACATCTCACTGACTCATATGTAACCAAGGTCGCAAGATGTATTATCTATTCAGAGAGGAAATCAATAGTCAAAGCAGACCTTGACATTGCATGGCACTACCACAGAATATGTAAACGAACTATTAAACATGCCGATCCACATTATCTATCTCTTAAAAGACTTGATCCAATTTAAATAAAGCTCAATAGTTACTCCAACAATACTTTTTTCAATCCAAATGTTTTACTAAATCTGGACAATCAGTCCATTTAACCTAATAAAAGCCCTGGAATTCAAATAAGTAGTTACAATAACAAGATTTTTCCTAACATTTCATATTGGCTATCTGTCCCTGTAGTTAAACTTTTCTTTCATGCTGATTCCTGGAGCTTAAATGCCACATTTGTGGGGGACTTTAAATGGAAATTAATTGATAGAAACTACTTTTCGGGAATCTGCACTCAATTAATGTTGGTTCTTAAAACCCCATGAAATTCTGCTCTCGCTGTGCCACTTTATCACCTCAGGTGGCTAATTCCCATGTGCCTCTTCTGGTTTTTAATTGACTTCATTCAGTGGCAGGCTAACAGCACACTTTTTCATGGGTCAGCCTAATTGGGTTCTGCAGCCATACCTTTGACACAAAAAGCATTGATGGAGTGATTTAAAAACACCTAGGCTATGTAGTATGATGAAAGTGGGAAAGATCAAGGATCCGCAGAGCTACTTATTTAATGACCTCAAAGGACATATTGAACTGTTACTGATGACTACATTTAAAGTTGGTTGAGGGGTTGGAATATGGTCAACTTGTCATTGTTTCAAACAGTCTGTAGGGGAAAAGGAGAGGCAAAAAACAAAACTAAGGTGACATTACATTTGTCCATTGTATCTTTTAGTTTCCAGACTGACTTTCGCAGAGGTATGAAGTGTAATTCAATTACATTTTCCTAGACAAGAAACTCGCTGTTACTAGGTTCTGTCACCTGCTTAAGACATTTGGAGCACAGGTAAGAACCACTCAACAGTCATATGCATATATGTCTTTAGTAGTCAATATATGAAGGGGATGATTGCAGGCAAAGGAATATACCCAACAATATATAGATAAAAGTGTATATTTGTGTCATCATTTTAAGTTCTTTATACTGTGGGCACAGGAAACATTTGTTTACAATGCCAAAGCAATTCAGGAAAAAGTATAATAAATGACAACCCTGTGCCACTCTCTCTCTCTTTTTGTCTCTCTGTCTTTTTATCTCTATATGATGACGGTTCAGTACAACCCTATTGTGTAATCATGTTTATTTCTTCTTTTATCCATTTTCATCATCTCAGTCCCTTCTTTCAGTCCATTACCAGCCCATGTCAAAGGCAGTATTGATTTACAGCCTTTTCCTAATCACTTAGGTAACATTTCCCTTGGGGTTGGGTTCTACCCATGATTCATAGCCTCTCAGGATAACATACTAGTTGGCTCTAATTAAGCATAAGGTCAGTCACTAATCATCACCTTTCAGCGATGTGTGTTTGTGTGTGTGTATGTGTGTGTCTGCCTGAACGACTGGACCTGGCTAAAAGATCCAGAGGTCCCATAAATAGGAGAAATGATGTAGTGGAGCCGGAGAGTACAGACTTGTCCGAACATGCATCAATCCAACACGGTTATGAAAGGTAATTATGTGACATTTTACTTGCACATGAACTGTTAAAAAAAAGCGGTTGTTTATGTATTTGAGTATTTGAATTGTGAATACTCCTTGAACTAATGGTTAATGAAAACCACTTGGAATTTTGGACAATTAAACATCCCATTAAATGGTCAGACATGACAGTAGTAAAAGACTGATTCTGAAATACTGTTAACACTCATATCCTTTGCAGATATCCTTTGCACACGTGCACACACATGCAAAGACACACACACACATCAGCAAATTTCATTGGTCTCTCCAAACCAACTCATTTCCACCAACATTTATATGCTATAAGTGCCAGCTCGGTCCCATATGTAACGATTTAGCTGCTGTCAGCACCAGACAGTTGCCCCTCCCTCCTGTCTCACTCTACAGTCCAGTCCCCTTCCACTAATAACCCACCACACATGCACGCACTCACGCAGTCACTGGTAATGAGCAACTGTGGTAAGATCAGGAGTGTGAAACCATTAGCTGTGAGAGAGGGAAACATTTTTCTTAGTCAGTGACCCAGTACTGGAGCCAGGCATTAACCCTGAACTGTGATCCCTGTGGTATGCATTATGCGTCCGGGCCTGGCCCTATTAAATCAGTACTATCACCACCGATGTCAAGCAGAACCCACCTGTAAAAGGAGCAAGCCTATACCAATACAACATAGAGATGAACAGAAGATAAAATCACAGAACAATGAATCCGCTGTAGTCTTACAATGCATTATGTTCCATTTTCCCAGGCTACCCTGGCCAAGCATGAAAGGATAGTTTGCCCTTGTATTTTAAATGCCTAATATGTGCTTCCAAAAATTGTGCAGCTGAATTGAGGATGAAAGGAAGAATGCAAACATGACAGGTGAGAATGTCATAAACACCTCACACCTACAGTGGAGGAAAAAATATATTTGATCCCCTGCTGATTTTTTTTACTTTCACCCAGATCTCCTCTGAATCATTCAGATGTTCATTGCCAAACTTCAGACGGGCCTGTACATGTGCTTTCTTGAGCAGGGGGATCTTGAGAGCGATGCAGGATTTCAGTCTTTCACGGCGTGGTGTGTTACCAATGGTTTTCTTGATGACTATGGTCCCAGCTGCATTTAGATCATTGACAAGATCTTCCGGCGTAGTTCTGTGCTGATTCCTCACCGTTCTCATGTTCATTGAAACTCCACGAAGTGAGATCTTGCATGGAGCCTGTTGTGGTAATATTAACAATTTGATGTATTAATTGATCATACACTGTCTTACTAGTCCAACTTTGTTGTTGCATTATAGAGGAAGGAATGTGTTAGGATCATATAGCTAGGAGAGAGGATCTGGTCTGTGTTTGTTGGTGACACCTATCTGTATGCTAAATCCTGTATACCCTGTGCCCATCTGTTCTCCTTATCACCTCACTGTTCATTGATCTATAGGAAGTAGGCCATGGGTGATACTTCCCCCCTGAGTGGGGGCTATTGGGGTACTTGGATAGATACAGGATAGGGGGAGAACAGAATGGGGTCAGGAAGGGACATTGTTTTGACACACCCCTAGACTGGATTATACCAAATGGATATGCAAATAACCTGAGTGTATAAGAATGTATGTAACTTTGGAATTGGGAGAGATGCTTCCCTATCACTCTGGGTGATGGGGAACCAGACTCTCCTTGCAAGTGAATCTTTTATAAACTGTTAATTGTGCTAAAGACGTTTTCTTTCTTACCAGCCTAAATTACAATCTTAGACATAGAAAATTGCCATGATAAGCCCCAGACCAAGGGACATTGACAGTTATTTTGTGTTTCTTCCTTTTGTGAACAATCGCACAAGCTCTTGTAAACTTCTCACCAAGCTTGTAGGCCATTCCAGCTCTTTGGTCTTGGCCTTGGTGGAGAGTTTGGAATCTGATTGATTGATTGCTTCTATGGACAGGTGTCTTTTATACAGGTAACAAAATTAGATAAGGAGCACTCCTTTTAAGAGAGCGTTTTTCTGGATTATTTTGTTGTTATACTGTCCCTCACTGTTCAAATAAACCTACTATTAAAATGATACACATGATCATTTCTTTGTCAGTGAGCAAATGTACAAAATCAGCAGGGGATCAAATATTTTGGCTCATGATCATACCTGACCCAGATCAACCTATGAGCATTTGATCAACCTACCGATTTAGAGCATTTGACAAATTATTTCGGCGTTTTGTAGTATAATTTACATACAGAAATTGAAAAAGATTAACTTGCAATTTCTGTTTAAAAATATTATTTTGTATAGTTACAATTACAGTGTTACTTTAAACATCTGAGAACACAAGAATGTAAATGCTATACAAAGACATGCTTACATTTTATAATCCAGCTCCCTGACAGTCTGTAAGACTGCATGTACTTTTAAAATCTCTAGATAGATCCCTGCAATCCTCTTGTGCACAAAGTGGCAAAAACAAATGATCGGAATCGCTCTGCCTCTGCCAAATAGACCCCGCACGTATTTGTTATCAACTCACAGTTGGACATTATTGACCTTTAGGACTATTGTCTCTGAGGCTAAGCAATAGCCAGTTAATAAAGACCAGTAGTTTTTTGTTCGTAGCAGATCTCAACTCCATACTCCACTCTGTTTTCATCGCTTTTCCAGACGGATGCCTTTAGCATAAGCTGTTTATGATGAAAACAATTAAATACAGGTGACACATAGCATGTTTTGGGCCCTTTTTAGTGGCATTGCTGTTTTTGTCTTCTTCTCTATCAATATACAATAATCATTAAAAGTGGTGTTTACTAAAAACTATTCCAAATTGTTTCATTTACTTTTCACTAAAACAGTACGTCACTGACTTTGGGTATTAGACCAACACAATACTCTATACTCAATCACTTTACCCACACAGACCAGGGTTCAAATAGCAAAGAGTATATGGTGTGTTTGTCATTTCACTTGAAAAAATATTGAACCTGAATAAATATACACTGATCAGCCGTAACTTTATGACCACTAAATGGTGAAGTTAATAACACTGACATCTCATCATCATGGCATCACATTAGGCATATATTAGGTGATATATATTAGGCAGAAAGTGAACATTTTGTCCTCAAAGTGTATGTGTTAGAAGCAGGGAAAAAGGGCAAGCATAAGGATCTAACTAACTTTGATTATGGCCAAATTGTGATGGCTAGACAATTGGGTCAGATCATCTCCAAAACTGCAGCTCTTGTTGGTCTGCAGTGGTCAGTACCTATCAAAAGTGGTCCCAGGAAAGAGAAGCAGTAAACCGGCAACAGGGTCAAGGGCAGCAAAGGCTCATTGATGACGTTGAGAGCAAAGGCTGGCCTGTGTGTTCCAATCCAACAGAAGAGCTTCTGTAGCTGAAATTGTTGGTTTTAATAGAAAGGTGTCAGAACACACAGTGCATCACACTTGTTGCGTATGGGGCTGCATAGCCGCAGACCAGTTGGGGCACCCATGCTGAACCCTGTACACTGCCGAAAGTGGACATGTGAGCATCAGAACTAGACCACGGAGCAATGGAAGAAGGTGGCCTAGTTTGATAAATAACATTTTCTTTTACATCACATGGTTTGCCCAGGGCATGTGCGTCACTTACCTGGAGAACACATGGCACCGGGATGTACTATGGGAAGAAAGCAAGCCAGCAGAGGCAGTGGAATGCTTTAGGCAATGTTGTGCTCGGGAACCTTGTCTCCTGCCGTTCATTTGGATGTCACTTTGACTCCTACTTAAGCATTGTTGCAGACCATGTACACCCTTACATGGAAAAGATATTGGCCACTTTCAGCATGAAAATGCATCTTGCCACAAAGCAAAAATGGTTCACAAATGGTTTGAGGAACACAACACCAAGTTTAAGATGTTGGCATCAATGAAATGGCACTGACTTTGGGATTCAAAGGTAAAGCTGAAGTTGTTTTACTACCTTTTTGACAGCTATTCTGTCTTTTTTATGCGGAAGGTAGCAACCTAGGTAGCTAGATAGTTAGGTAGCTAATAGGACATATCTTTGTTTTTGTATTTGGGAAATGGCCAGCTAAATACCGGGAGATTATCTGTGTTAATTAACTGCGGAAACGTTTAAGTGGAAGTTACAAACTTTAAAAGCCATCTAGAAAATTTTGGACTTCCTCTGCATTTTTCTCATCCATTGGGGTTCCTGTAAATTCTTGTTCATCTATAAATTGGCAAGTAAATAATTTCAGCCGCAGTCAGTTGTAGAATAATAATATAAAATGCTGTGTTTTCTTTGATTACTGTCTTGAATCCTGTGATCCAGGCAGCCAAATTCCCCTTGTGATATTTTGATGCAGTACAGAATTGTGACAACTTAGCGATAGGAATCTTGGCCAACGGTCCTGGAAGCTCCCCTTAATTGTTGTCTTTCCCATAATTGCATCCCAGTTGGTTTCGTGGGTGAATTTCTAAGTCAATTTGAATGATTTTTCCCCGCTACATTCCTCATCTGTCACTCACCAAGTGCAATGCATACACTTCCTCTGTTTCAAAGCAATGCCTCGGAACTGTCATAGTCCTGATGTATTAATAACAGAGAAGCAGAATTCACATGCACAGTTGCACACACATCCACAAACCTTCATTGTAGTTCCAAATGGTGTATCAGATTAGATGTTTTTTAAATTGTAGCCCGTCACTTCTGAAGAATGCAGTTTTATCAGCCCCTCCATTTCCCCAAAGGCAAGTAACCCGCCCAACTGAAGTTCTGGACAGGGACACTTATAAAAGACTACTACTTCTGCGGCGTACCCGGCAAAATCAGTTGACAGAACTGGATGAGATATTCTAGGATCTCAACGCGTTTCACGGCAGGGAGGCAGGCCTCTATTGAAGTAGCTTAACCAGACATGTTGTGACAGGGAAAAGGTAATACAGGGGATAGATGATGACTTGAGGAAGCGATGAGGACCGAAAAGTCGGCTAGAGATGAAAGAGTCTTCTGTAGGAAGCTGATGGCAGCAGACTGAGAGTAGGACCCACAAGGAGAGGGAATCATTTTTAAATAGGTTCGCCTCTCCTGATCATCCCTGGTATGGACTTGCTTCTGACCACCTGTCAGGTTTGGGCAGTCCCAAAGAACTGCAGTGATGGTGGTCAGGATGTGGTGCCCTCCTCCTGACACCTTCCCTCATCTCTATCTCATCTCCCTCTCTCCTCAGCTGCTTTGTCAGCTGTGTCTACTGGCTCCTGTCCCACTCCTCTGAGCATGTCCTGTTTATCTAACGTGTGTCTCCCAAGTCTCTGAAATCTTCCAGCTAGCCGTCACACACAGTCCACAGCAATATGCGTTGTTATGGACATTGTTTCCCAAAGATAAGGCATATTTGTCTTAAGCTTTTAACTTTTATTTTGTTGGCCTATTCAAGGACATTCTTAATGGAGTTGGGTAAGAATGATGGTAATATAACTCAATTGTACAGATACATGTCCTTCAAAAACAGTGTTTTATCCATTAAAAGGAGCATCAGAATGTAAATCAATAAACATATTGTAGGCTATAAGTTACTCTGCTTAAAAGTTTCAGCTAAATTACCAAAACTGTAAATCACAAACTGAAGGCCCAAAGTCTAGTGAAGAGACAGCTGTGGTGTAAACAACGGTAGACAAAAATGGCTAGTTTTTGTGATTGTATGTTTCCGCTCTGTAAATCTAATCAACGCATTCCGGATTGAACAAACGTCCTCACCTGCTGTTCCTCAGCAGTTCAAGAATGGTGATTCTGGTCATGGGAAACTGACTTGGTCAGGCAAATAAACAAGATGAAGAAAAAGAAAATACACAGGTCACGTCTCAACTGCACCTTACGAACTATGGCCAGCTGGTTCTGCCTGGTGTTGTTCTGCTTGAAGCTACAATATAGGACACTGTTGGATTAATGGGGATAAGACCTGCTCGCCACAGATTACAGACCTTTACATCTAAACATTGTTAATAAAAGCCCAACCATAAGAAACAGAATAGCAAAAAATCTTTGATCTGTGTATGGTTCATTCAAACTATAAACTTAAAAAAAAATACAGTTTTTAGAAGAGATTGCTGTATGTCCGCCGTAACTTGAGCACAGAGTTTCACAATAAGAACATCATCCCAATTGTCAAACATGCTGGTGGTAGTGGGATGGTGTGGGTTTGCTTCGCTGCCTCAGGCCCTGGAAGACTTGCCATTGTTGACGGAAACATGTATTCTGCTCCCTACTAGACAATTCTTACAGTCACTATTTCACACATGGCTAGTTGGAGATGGGTGACTGTTTTTCTTAAACGAATACAGTAATAATTTCAAAAGAAAATTTTGGATCTGTTTGTTTTCTATTCCATTTATAATGAAGATCTGACACATTCAGTGTGACATATAAGCGATAATATAGTAAGTCAGGAAATACTTTTTCACTGCACTTGAAGAATCTAAGGGTAAATACAGCACTGGAAAATTGTAAGAGACCAATGCACCTTTTCCTGCCTTTAAAAAAAAAATGGAATAAAAAACATTTGAGTAAGAAACAGAAGGGTTCAATTGAAGAGTCCACTTCAAATTGAACCCTTCACTTTCTCACCAAAAAAGCTATATATAACTGAACTTGCAGTTGAAACCAGTTCCCAGACCGTACCTTAAAGCATTTTTTTATTCTAGGCAGTAAATAAACAGCCACATTTAGCAATTTCATTGACATTTTTCAGCTTGCTTTGATTTGGCTAGTCTTGTCCAGTATGTTCCATTTTCACTGTGTGTTTGTGTGTGTGTTAGCTAACCAGTGTTTTTTTGTGTGAACTCACAAATGTGTGTACATTTCTGAGTGTGTGTGTGGGTGTGTGGCTAATGGCAAGGACCTGGGCCTGTATTTACACAGCCTCACAAGTCCAGTCCGTTTATGACTAATGGGGAAAAATAGAGAAATTAGAATGTATGGGAACAGCTACAAATCCATAACATGCATCTAAAATAGATCTGCAAGGCGGTGTAATCTGCATGTCATCTGAGACACATTTCTTAATTAAGGAATTTGTTTATTTATCTTTGCTTGGCGCTGAGAGAAAGAGAAAAGAAGGAACAGTCGGCTGCATTTCGGAATGATGGAAAGACATTGAAACACTATCCACATACCTTTCTCCTTCAGATTCTGCTATCGTTTTTGGCCATGCCTTTATTTTATTTTGGTTCTGTTACTAAGCTGTGGGTTATACAAATAAAGAGAGTTGAACCCTCGTTATGTATGTAACGTCCCAGGAAATGACTGAGTAAAACACCATGTTTCGTTATCAACGTGCCTTCTACAGGGCCCCCCGACAGTTCGATCACAACCAAAGCTTCAAAATATTTGGAGATTTGACAGACGCCAAATGCAGGGATTTTGCAGATGACACATTTTTTACTTGAAATGACAACTTTTGAAAAGAGGTGAGTGATATTTCAAATGCTGGGGAAGGGAGTACAATAAGGAGATGAAAAGAGAAAGGAGGAATGAGAGGACAGATGACATATTGAGGGAATTTGCTCACACAGGGTGATGGGGGTGGGTGGGGCTGGGTTCTTCCTAAAATCCACAACCATCTCCACTTTCTTCAGAGCGTTAAGTTCCAAATGGTTCTGTCTGCACCAGTTCACAAGATGGTCAATCTCCCACCGGTTGGCGGTTTCATCCCCACCAGAGATGAGCCCAATGAGGGTGGTGTCATCCGCAAACTTCAGGAGTTTGACGGATTGATGGCTGGAGGTGCATCAGTTGGTGTATAGGGAGAAGAGCAGAGGGGAAAGGACGCAGCCTTGAGGGGATCCAGTGCTGATGGTCCGGGGATCGGAGACATGTTTCCCCAGCTTCACGCGCTGCCTCCTGTCAGACATGAAGTCAGTGATCCACCAGCAGGTGGATTCGGGCACTTGCAGCTGGAAAAGCTTGTCCTGCATCAGCGCTGGAATTATTGTATTAAAGGCAGAGCTGAAGTCCCTAAACAGGATCCTGGCCTAGGTTCCTGAGTAGTCCAGGTGCTGTAATATAAAGTGGAGGGCCATGTTAATTGCATCGTCTACAGACCTGTTGTCTCTGTAGGCAAACTGCAGGGGGTCCAGAAAAGGGTCGTGATGGCTTTAAGGTGAGACAGCACACGGTGCTCAAATGACTTCATGATCACAGAGGTCAGGGCGACAGGTCTGTAGTAGTTAAGTCCAGTGACCCTTGGTTTCTTGGGAATAAGGATGATGGTGGAGGTCTTCAAGCAGGCTGGCACGTGGCATGTCTCCAGTGAGGTGTTAAAGATGTCTGTGAACACAGGAGACAGCTGATCAGCACAATGCTTCAAAGTGGATGGAGAGACAGAGTCTGGCCCAGCTGCTTGGCGGGGGCTCTGTCTCTTAAACAATCTGTTAACGTCCCTCTCCAGGACAGAAAGAGTTGTTGTAATAGGAGGGGAGGGGGCCACTGGGATGGACAGTTCGGGACTGCCCCATGCTCCTGCTAAGATGGGCTGGGGCTGGGGGATGGCGGCACAGCTGTCCCATTGTCTTTCACAACGACAGTAGAACTCGTTCAGGTCGTTGGCCAGGAAAGAGTCAATGATGGAATGGGGGGCTATAGTCTTGTAGTTGGGGATCTGTCTAACGCCCCTCCAGACAGAAGCATAGTTGTTGGCTGAGCATTGTTGTTGTAATCTCTCAGAGTACAGGCGTTTAGCATTTCTCACCTCCTTACTAAAGCTGTACTTCAACTTTTTAAAACTGTCCTTATCCCCACTCTTGAACACCTCCTGCTTTTCTATCCTTAGTCCTATGAGTTTAGTTGGGAACCAGGGTTTGTCATTGTTATAATTCTGGTGCATGACGGGATACAGCAGTCCTCACAGAAGCTGATGTATGATGTCACAGCCTCTGTGAACTCATCCAGACTGTTGGAAGCAGTCCTGAAAACATCCCAGTCAGTACACTCTAAGCATGCCCGATGATCCTCCACAGCCGCACTGCTGCATTGCTTTGATTTCCTTACAACTGGTTTACAGAGCTTGAGTTTCTGTCTATATGCAGGAATCAGGTGGACCATGACGTGGGTCAGAGTGACCCAGTGCAGCACGGGGGACAGCATGATAGGCATTATTGACTGTTGTGTAACAGTGATCAAGAATGTTTTCCTCCCTGGTCGGGCATTTAATTAATTGTCTGTATTTAGGGAGTTCGTGGCTGAGGTTTCCCCCTGTTAAAGTCCCCAAGGACAATAACAAAGGGGTCGGGTTTTGCCCGCTCCACACACAGTATCTGGTCGGCGAGCATGCGCTATGCCTCCTGCACGTTGGCTTGCGGTGGAATGTAATCACAGACCAGAATGAATGAAGCAAACTGTGAAATCTGAAATGTTTCTTCATTGATGATTTAGCTTAATATTGTACTGTTGTACTGTTAACAGTGTGAAATATGTAATGATATTTTAGTTATGGGTAAGTTTAATATTATACGGATGAAGTAGACATTATAGGTCCATGGCCCCGAGATTGAGGCGAGGACACTGTGCTCAGTAAAACACGCTATCTGACACAGAGCTTAAACACGCACGCACATACTGATACTGATTGTGAGCCCAGGAGCGAGAGGAGCAGAACCAGCCAAAACATCGCACTCAAGGTCACCAGATGGCCCACTCCTAGACAACGAAGAGCCACACACAACAGAGCACACATACACATGAGTCATGTTTGGTGAGGTCTTCTATAAGAAACAGGGTGGGGGGAAACTGTCCATATAAACAAGGTCCGCTGCGTTCGGACCTCAGATCTTTTTCGTTTTGCTCTGGCTAGAGGGTGAAATCTGATCTCCGGGTATATATATCTGTATTAATAAAGACGATCGCTTTTTGAAATACTTTTTTTGTCTGATCATTCTCTGATTCGGACTCGGGGAAGTCACCCAACTTCTACAAAACTCACGGGAGAGTAGAAAGGTCTACAGTTTATATAGAATGATTCCAGAATTGGAGAACAATGTTTTTTAATCACTGTCACATCAGAACACCAGCTAATGTTAGTATAAAAACAGATACCTCCTCCCTTCGTTTTCTCAGAAAGTTCCGTGTCGCAATCCGTTTTTACAAGTTGGAAGCCTGCCAGCTGTAACACCGGAGTCCAGAATTAGTTCACCTAACCACGTTTCAGTAAAGCACAGGACTGAAGACGAGTCTCTGTCCTTTCCTGCCAGTAGCTGAAGTTTGTCATGTTTGTTGCACAGTGTTCGCACATTGGAGAGAATTATTCCAGGTAACGGTGTATGATGTCCACGTTTGCGGAGTCGTATGAGCACACCGGCACGTTTCCCTCTTCTGCGGCATTTCACTGCGTGAGCAAAGGTAAGGGCACCTTTGACTAGAATGTACAATAATTCCACGGATGTTAGCAAGAACGTAGGAAATAAATCCGCTGGTGTTGTTCCTCTGATGTTTATTAGCTCATCTCTGGTGAAAGAGCTCCGGGTATCGAAACAGAAAACTGACTTTACAAACAAAACAAGAACAAACATTGTGCAGCACAACACGGAGGCTGCCATCATCGGCGCCATCTTGGTAATAATTGCATAGAGAGAGATCATGTGCATGGCCATAGGTTAGATGGGACATCCTTCTTTGTGGAAGTTTAATTACAGCAAAAACACATTCAAAACAACTCTTCACACTGCTCTGCAAGTTACACTTTCACTATTGGTTGACACACTTATAAATGTTGTAGCAATTATACAGGTTTATACAGGCTTCAGCAAGTTAAATGTAAGACGTTTTAATCAATCACATTTATTTATAAAGCCCTTTTTAGATCAGCAGTTGTCACAAAGTGCTGTACAAAAACACCCAACCTGAAACCCCAAGGAGCTTGCAACCAACAGTGTTAAGGCACAGTGGATAGGAAAAACTCCAACATTTTAGGAAGAAACCTATATAGAAACCTGGCTCAAGAATGGTAACCAGACCTTTTCTGGCTGTGCTTAAGAATATTTTAATGCCACTTCAAATACAATTTAAGACCAATCTCACAACTACACCACATTCAAAATATAATGTTAATGTTTTATTCCTCGAGCCACTTAGTTATCACTTTTGCCTCATAGAAAGGTGCTCCGTCATGCTGGAAAAGGCATTGTTCTTCACCAAACATTTCTTTGATGGTTGGGAGAAGTTGATCTCGGAGGATGTTTTGGTACCATTCTTTATTCACGGCAGTGTTCTTAGGCCAAATTGTGAGTGAGCCCACTCCCTTGGCTAAGAAGTAACCCCACAAATGAATGGTCTCAGGGTGCTTTACTGTTGGCATGACACAGGACTTGTGGTAGTGCTCACCAAGCGTTTTTCCGGATGCCCCAATCAGAAAGGGGATTCATCAGAGAAAATGACCCCACTCCTCAGCAATCCAATCCCTGTACCTTTTGCACAATATCTGTCCCTGATGTTTTTCCTGGAGAGAAATGGCTTCTTTGCTGCAGTTTTTGACCCCAGGCCATCCTCCTCGTTGTGCGTGCACTCACACCTGCCAGCTGCCATTACTGAGAATGCTCTGCACTGGCGGTGCCCCGATCCCCCAGCTGAATCAACGTTAGAAGACGGTCCTGGCACTTGCTGGACTTTCTTACGCACCCTAAAGCCTTCTTCACAACAACTAAATGTCTACTTGCAGTTCTTGATGATCTAGTAAGTTTAGGTGCAATCGAACTAGCAGCAATATCCTTGCCTGTGAAGCCCTTTTTGTGCAAAGCAATAATGACTGCATGTGTTTCCGGGCAGGTAACCATGGTTACCAGAGGAAGAACAACCCCACCCTCCTTTTGAAGCTTCCTGTCTGTATTTCTAACTCATTCAGCATGACAGTGTGATCTCCAGCCTTTTCCTCATTAACACTCTCACCTGTGTTTTACGAGAGGATCATTGATGTGATGTTAGCTGGTCCTTTTGTGGCAGGGCTGAAATGCATTGGAAATGCTTTTTGGGGGGATTAAGTAAATGTTCATGCCAAAGAGGGACTTTTCAAAGAATTACAATTAATCTGATCACTGGAGTATGACATTCTGGAGTATATGCAAATTTCCATCATAAACACTGAGGCAGCAGACTTTGTGAAAATGTATATTTGTGTCATTCTCAAAACGTAAAGTACCCACCGTTGTTAGAGCAGTAAGCCTAGTCTGTTCCCCTTTCGTGGACGCATAGATTCTGAGTGTTGGGATGTAAGAACCCATAATAATTTCTGGAGAGTAAATGTAGCAAACACATTCATTCCACTATTATTGCTAAAATATTATGGATATTTTCTTAACTTGCAATGCAAAATAATGTGCGTAATATGCCTTTAAATGAAAGTAAATATTTCCTGGTTTGCATTAGGTATTAAACCCCAGAGACTGATTATCTGATTATAAAAACGGTGAAAGGCATATGCAGTACAGGGTCGGTACACAGCTTTAGCTTAAAGGTATTGAAGGCTTTCTCCATTGCCTCTGTCCATATCACGTCCGATTTCCTAGTGAGATCAGTCAAAGGTGTGGCAATAGATGGCATAGTTCAGGATGAACCGCCAGTAGTATCCGGTCAGACCCAGAAAAGCTTGCACCTCCTTTATACTGGTAAGACTGGGCCACTCCTGTACCGCTTTCGTCTTCCCCTTCCCACTCCCACTCCTGATGGTATAGCTTAAGTATTCGGCCTCATCTAGGCCCAACTCATCTAGGCCCATTTTTTTGGGTTGGTCGTGAGCCCTGCTGCTTCTAGGCTGGCCAACATCGCCCCTAACTTATGCAGGTGGTCTCTGCCCAGTCCTTGGCATGTATGACCACATCATCTATACAGGCTGCCGTGAATGCCTAGTGGGATCGCAACACAGTGTCCATCAATCTTTGGAAAGTTCCTGCGGCACCGTGTAGCCTAAAGGGTAGGCGGACATATTGAAACAGCCCCCCTGGGGGTGGCGAAAGCAGTCTTATGTCGATCTTCTGGGGCTAGGGGTACCTGCCAGTAGCCCTTTGTCAGGTCCAGCGTGGAAATGAAGGTGGCCTTAACCAACCTTTCTATGAGCTCGTCCACTCAGGGCATTGGGTAGGCGTCGAACCGTGAGATGGCGTTGAGGGCTCTAAAGTCGTTGCAGACCCTCATGGAGCCATCGGGTTTGGGGACCAGCACTATGGGGCTGGACCATACGCTTGTCGACGGCTGTATCACTCCTAGCCGAGCCATCTCACCCACCGCAGCCTTGGTAATTACGCGCCGTGCTTCGGGTATTCTGTATGGCCATAGAGGCACCCTAGCCCCGGGTCTGTCATGATATGGTGTTGTATTAAGGACGTAGTGCCAGGTGTCTCAGAAAAAACCCTCAGATTCCTTCGTATTAAAACCTCCACCTCTCGACGCTGCTACAGTGTTAACCTCTCTCCCAACAGGACCTCCATAATGGTCTGCTCCTTTAATCCATATAACACCGGAACGGCCCGGTTGTGGTACTTTTTCAGGAGATTTACATGATACACCTGTTTGGTCTTGCGCCTCCCTGGTTGCCAGACTCTATAGTTCACTATGGACACCTGGGCAATCACCTCATACGGCCCCAACCACTGGGCCAACAGCTTATGTTGGGGGGTAGGCACCAATACTAGCACTCGGTCGCCCGGCTTGAACTGTCGAGGTTGAGCTGCGCGGTTATATGATCGTGGCTTGAGCCCTCTGCGCTGCCTCCATATGCTCCCTTACCACTGGCCAGACGGCTGCCATCCTATCTCTCATTAATACCACATGGTAGATAAAGGATCAATAGGGGCATGGCTGGTTCTCCCACACCCATTTGGCTGGGTCAAGAATCCCTCTACAGGGTCGCACATATAACAATTAGAATGGCGAAAAGCCCGTGGACGCCTGTGGAACCTCCCTTAAGGCAAACATCAGGTGTGGTAACAACATATCCCAATTCTTCCCGTCTTTATCAATGACTTGCCGTAGCATGCTCTTGATGGTTTTGTTTAATCATTCGCACAGTCTGTCTTTCTGGGGGTGGTATTTGCTGGTGCGGATCTGTTCCACGCTGTATATTTTACATAGGTCCTTCATCAATCGAGACATAAATGGCGTTTTCTGGTCAGTCAATATAGTAGAGGGTAATCTGATGTGTGAGAACAGCAGAAACAACTCCTTGGCTCTCCCCTTCGTTGCCATGGACCACATTGGTGTTGCCTCTGGGTACTTTGTAGCGTAATCGATCACCACTAAGATATTTTCGTGTCCCTGAGCCAACCTCGGTAAAGGTCCTACCAGGTCCATAGCTATGCGCTCAAACGGGGTCTCTATAACAGTTAGGGGAATCAGGGTGTTCCGATAGTGCGATTTAGGGTCTGTGCGTTGACACTTATCACAGGTCTGGCAGTACTTGGCTACCTCTTTGTATACTCCCGTCCAATAGATACATGCTAACACCCTTTCTAGTGCTTTCTCCCGTCCCATGTGCCCCCCCCCCAAGACATGTGAGTGCGCTAAGTGTAGGACTGTATCTTGGAGGTTTTGTATGCTGTGAAGGTTAGCGATTGTCGGCAGGTGTGCGTACTTGTCCTACCCGCAGTACGGTCAGTCTCCAGGGGAGGGCGGTGCGATCCACCTTCAAAAGTCCGACCCTTCACACCTGCAATTGAAATATATGTCGGCTGACTGAAAATCCTCTGTCATTTATTTAAGAAACAGAACTCTTTTGTCAGTTGGAAAATCCACTAGAAGTGTGGAAATGATATGTTCAATCCCTCTAGTTGTGGGTGTGTTTAGACAAAGCTGTGTTGAGTCTACTGATTTACCAGGGACCAGTACCAGTCCGGGGTCTAGTAGATTGGAAACCTGTGTATGCAATTGTATACTTGACGTTAAATAGGATATTGTAGTAGATTTTATTATAAAAAATTAAAAGAAAACTTGTTCTAACCAGTCATTTAACCAGTAGTTTGAAATGTTAAAAGTTGAGGCTGTACTACAAACAAAGCCTTGAATATGCAGTTTTTTGTCATTTTTGTCTCAATTTATTCAGCAAGCAAAGCAAAAACCATATCCTATATAGGAAGAGTGCATAAGCTGATACCTGGCCACATATTCATCATTAGCAAGTTAACATCAGAAATGGCCTTTTAAGAAGGGTTGTTTCTGGGGTTTGTATTGACATTCTGAGGATGGCATGTCACTGTTCCTGTTCTGACACAATTCGGAAACCTTTTGAACCAGGTAACTATGCACACTGTCAAACATGTTAAGGTCAGAGCTGTAAACCTTGCTTACAGCACCCACAACATACCCAATAATGGTTTAAAGATAGCAGCCACATTTCAACTGTTGGACACAGAAAACCCAATGCACCAGAGATAAGCAATTGCTTTCTACAATTCCAAATAAGGACCACTGTTTGTCAGCCGCAGGCAAATCACATAACTCAAAAAAAATCCTGGGCCACAAATTTGATTAAATACAATTTTCATGAAACAAAATAGAAACATTCTGGCCAATGTCCTCAAGGCACTGCCAGCTGGGCCCCCTGGGCTAAAGCACCAGTTAGCCTGTGCATTATAACGCTCTTGACAGCATGACAGGGAGAGAGCGAGAGAGCGGGCAGACTACGCTGAACTAGTTTAAATGTTTTGAATCACTTTCCTGGATTTTGGGTAAACTTATTTAAAGATTAAGTAAAGAGGAATTTTTGCCTTCAGGGGGATCAAACCCATTTTCCCTCCATCACTTGTTATCTCTCTCCACCTCAGTGTAAACAGAATGTCTCTTTGATTCAGACACAAAGACACATATGAAAACCTTATTTTTGGTCCCTTCTTTTATCACATCTTTAATGAATTAAATGCTGCGGGCAGAAAAAACTAACAAGAAAATTTACCAGAAGTCATAGCATGATTGATTGACTGAGTCAAATTATTCTGCACGTACGAAAGCAGCTTACAGTAAGTTTCTCAAGGAAGAAAAATAAAAGCAGCATCTTTTAAAACATTAAAGAAAATATATATCTTTTAATAAATCAAACAATTAAAAACTTGTAGAATAACAACTAGAAAATGTAAAATTCCAAGGAAATTGGAAAGTGGGGTCACTATTGCAGCAGCTGTGTCCGTTGTCCAGCTGTGCACTGGCAGAAATTAATACAGATATCCCCCCGGTACTTAGCTGGCCATCTCCCAAATACCAAAATAAAGATATGTCACATTAGCTAGCTAGCTACCTTTCTCCAGCATAAAAAAGACTGAATAGCTGGCAAACAGGTAGCAACATAACTTCAGCCTCATGTAGTATATGCTTTGTCTAGCACACTAACAGCACAATGGAACACACAAGACACAGAAGGAACAGTGAGGATATTATACAACAAACTAGAGACATAATTATATTAAGTTGTAAAAATATAAGTTTACTCCAAAACGTAACATAAATATCAATAAATAACAGAAAATAATTACATTTATTTCAATTATAAGCTATTACAATTTGTTTAACAATCACCTGGGTACCCCCCTCTTATGTTCTCGCAATAAATCAAAATATGCAACTTTCTGCATCATAGAGTGCAACTTTCTGATTACAACACATACACACAACTGTCCTACCGCACCGGTGGGGTGATCAATGAACACACACACACACAATGAACAGAATGAAATGTTCCTAAGCACAAGCGCTTCTTAAAGGGTCCTTGTCCAATGAAACATCTAGTCTTTAGGGCAAGGCTCGCCATCAAATGCGTCAATCCCAATATAAAAACCTGACCTGTGCATAGGATGAACAGGCCAACACTTAAATTCAATTCATGGATTAACTACCTAACAGCAGAAAATAAATAGGAAATATTACATTTGTTGTAACTACAACAATGGTATGTTTAAATCATATGCATACAAATTCTTTACCAGAAGGAATCACATGAAATATAACTATCAAATAGCATTGACTCAACAAAACATCTTACTTGTGGAGTCACACTTATAAGCACTATGCTAATGAATGCCTCGTTGAGTCTTCAAGTCATTTTAGTACAAATATGGTTTAGTAAAATTTTTGTTTAGGACAAATATTGTTTGGCACAATTCTTTTCATTATAACATTATATTTTGACTCTTGGAAAATAATGCAAGAAATTAGCTTTGGCCCGCTAGCCCCACGTCAAGATATCAGCCTCTCAATTAAATGTAATTCACCAAGTGGTCTGCTAACAAATAAACATAGTCTCGACCCAACAACAATGCAATTTATAATTTTCTGTTCTTAAGATAGTTATTCTAATTCTTTGTTCAGTATAGTATAGGCTTGCTAAAATGATGTGTCTTTAAAAATGCTGCTAACAACTGACAGGACAGATTGATAAGTTCAAGTGTTCCCTTAAGTTTTTTGAGCAGTGTATATATGTATACACTGATCAGTCATAACATTATGACCACCCGCCTAATATTGTTTAGGTTCCCCTTTAGCCACCACAACATCCCTGACCCATTGAGGCATGGACTCCACTAGTCTTCGGAAGGTGTGCTGTGGTATCTGGCACCAAGACGTTAGCAGCAGACCCTTTAAGTCCTGTAAGTTCCGATGTATGGCCTCCATGTATTGGATTTGTTTGTCCAGCACATCCCACAGATGCTCAGTTGGATTGAGATTTGAGGAAATAGGAGGCCGATTCAACATATTCAACTTGTTATTGTTCCTCAAACCATTCCAGAACCATTTTTTATTTGTGGCTAGACACATTATCATGCTGAAAGAGGCCAATACCGTTTACATGAGGGTGTACATGGCCAGCAACAGTGCATAGGTAGGTGGTACATGTCAAAGTAACATCCACATGAAAGGCAGGACCCAAGGTTTCCCAGCAGAATATTGCCTAAAGCCTCACACTGCCGCATCACATCACAGCATCACACTGTGTTCACCAAGTAAGCGATGCACACGTACCAGGCCATTCACGTGATGTAGAAGAAAACATGATTCATCAGACCAGGCCACCTTTTTCCATTGCTCCGTGGTCCAGTACTGATCACATGCCCATTGTTGGCACTTTCGGCAGTGTACAGGGGTCAGCGTGGTCTGTGGCTACGCAGCCCCATATGCAACAAACTGTGTTGCACAGTGTGTTCTTTACTTTTTCAGCAATTTGAGTTACAGTAGCTCGTCTGTTGGATTGGACCACATGGGCTAACCTTCTCTTACCACATGCATCAGTAAGCCTTGTCAGAAAATGACCCTGTTTCCGGTTCACCGCTTTTCCTTCCTTGGACCACTTTTGATAGGTACTGACCACTGCACACCCCACAGGAGTTTTGGAGATGCTCTGACCCAATCATTTAGCCATCACTATTTTGCCCTTGTCACTCAGATCTTTACTCTTGTCCATTTTTCCTGCTTCTAACACATCCACTTTGAGAACAAAATGTTCAATAGCTGCCTAATATATCCCACCCACTGACAAGTGCCATGATGATGAAATTACCAGTGATATTCACTTCACCTGTCAGTGGTATATGGAGTTGGTATATAATAGAGAGGAAGCGAGAGAGAGGATCATACATACATTTTTGGTGAAATAAGTTTTAGGTTAAGTATTTTTTTTTCATTCATTCACCCAATTTTTGTCTCTGGATTTTTTTCCCAGGTAATGAGAGCGGAATTCATCACTATTCTTATTGGTCACTTGGGACAGGTGCATATAATAAATAGTCAACTGTAGCAGTAATAGTTGAAAGGTTAAATAGGGGGAGAGAAAGAAAGTACAAGGAAACCAGGGAGGAGCTCTCCATGCTTGTTTAAACAAAGTGAATTTGGAGAGTAATCAAACGGAACTTTAGGATATTTACGATGTGAGCTTACATCTGTAACTGAATGAAGGAGATACTGAAGAAAGTGATGGCTTCCAGATCTCAAAGTCGGGCTTGGATAAAGGTCAAGAACACCACTTACTCTAAAACAACCTGAACTCCTAAAATCATCACTTGCACTGATAGACAAGTGTAAATAACCCAACCTTATGTAACTATTGTTGAAACAATCGTAGTAAGCCAACAGAATGTTTGGAAGTGCCTTGTCTCCTATAAAGCTATTGGTAAGAATGGTGGTTTTTAAACAACTAAATTGGTTGTAAGAGGATACCATTAAAATAGACAGTGGATGATACTTCATAGCCCCATTCAGACGAAACAGATGACAGATGCTGGTCATCAGTCGCAACACATTGTGACTTGATGGGGATTGAAATATAAAGGCTGTTGAGAAAATAGCGTCCTAGCTCCAAAAACAGAATGTAATCCTCAGGCCAATCCAGGCTCATCCCACCAAGCCATTATGTCTGGGTGACCCACAATGCAACTCTCTCAAAAAGCCTCTCTCAGACATGGCAGCTCTCCCTAGGCTCTGCTTCTGTGCTTCATTTCCATTTCAAAGATTTCCCACAAACCAGTCCACATGGCTTGGGACTATGTTATTAGGCTGATGGCAAAGCCACATGGCAGGCTCCTTCTAAAACTACCTCTGAAAGCACTTATAGACACTGGGATGGAGGTGAGTCTGTCTATCGGGTGCTGTATCGCTGCCAGGCCAACGCAAGGCTAGCAGCTAGCTTCGCCTGACGTGACTTCAAAAGCAGAGTGGTGATGTGAAGCTTGGCTAAGCCATTACGACCTATTACTGTGTAATCTAGGCCACCAGAGAAAGGAATGCAGAGGAATGTTCAGTGTTGCCTTGTATTACTGCAGCTTATCATTGAGGCACGTGAAGTGATATATTTCTAGAGATGTGATCCATTGGCAGAGCCAGATGTGTTATTACAAAGATAAATCCAGACAGAATTACTGTATGAACATTTTAGATGTATTTCATAATTATTTAACTTTGCTTCAATCAAAAGGGATTATTAACTTTTTATTTGACTTGAGTGGGAATAGTATCTATTATGTAATTTCACCAGTGAGAATGAGAGGTCTAAATTGATTAATCCTTGTTTCATTTATAAATCATAACTTTCTCTGTAGCTGAACAATCTGATTTAGCCATGTTAATGAATTGAGTCATTGGGGCAGGCAAGAGCCCATGACAGAACTCATATAAGAGTCATTTTCTTAGGTGGTTGTTTGGTGTAGATTGTTTGGGGGCCTCTTTGTCTGTAAATCACACACAAACATGGCAGGAGTTGTGACAATTTAGCTAAGACAGCTTGTTATGGACATATCCCCTCCTGATTTACTCACCATCACAGGAGAGCTAATTCCGTTCTTTGGGAAGGCTAAAGCAAGAATATGGGAGGCATTCTAGTGGTCAAAAACTGGAAAGTTAACATTGAGGTTAAGCAGGCTGAGTGAAGTAGGAGCAGGTCTAGCATACAACTGACAAAGAAAACAAAACAGCACAGTATGTGATATAACCCAGGAGGCAGGTGTCCATCTTGCTTCCCTCAAATACACAGGTATTAATTTCCCCCATGCTTCTTGAAACAATCATGTTCATGAACTGGATCCCGTTCTGTGGCGATTGTCTTATAACAAGGGAAAGCACTACTTAAATATAATTCAGGTTTTCAATCAATTAGTCAATAAACACATGGAATAGCTTGCTTGGTTAGAGGGCAATTGTGGAGTTAATGCCGCCAAATCAATCATTTTGGTTGAAAAATATATTTTATTGTTATTATAATTTATTTGAATTGTTTCTTTTTTAGATGTTTCTCAAATGAGACGTTTTCTTTGGCGGAGTGATTGAGTTAGAGTGGTATTCAATTCCTACTCTTAGGATTTGACTAACCACACGGCTCTCTGGACAAGGTTGTCTTGATGTCTTCAGTAGATAAGGTGGTTGAAGAGGTGAAGTGCAGTGTAACGACCCAAAGTAGAGAAACATGAGTGGAGTGCAATTGCAGAAGTTTTCCAAATTGTGTTTTAATAACTTTGAAGTGTAACCATTCTGTGTAGACAAAACCACCCTTCACATAATTCAAGAGCAGTGTTCTGTTCATTTTACAACATGCAAATATTACACTTGTCCTATTGCCAAACACATCAGTCACTTCTTACACTTGCCAAGCATGTCTTGTATAGTGTCTGGAATGAGACATAAGTTCCATTATGCATTTCAACATTGAACTCCATCTTATTTTTGAAGATTAAGGTTAAAATGTTCATGGATGTGCATGATCAAAAATAATTTGTTAAAGCATGTCACAAACCTGTCACAAAGAATGTCTGGAGCTTGACAATGTCTAAACACTTCTAATTCTGAGAAAGAACAAGAGAGAGGGATTGTCACTATGTGATTATGGAAGCACTGGATGACTTGGACAATCAGTACTTCAAATGTTCCACTTCTTACATTTTGGGTTTTAGCATGTTAGATTTGTCTTTACACTTACGTTTAGAGTTGAATAATCCTTGTTGTTTTGGTTGATGTACCAGATATTTTTGGCTTTCAAGTTGCGTGCTTGAGACAGCTAAATAAAATGCTGGAACATTTTTCCACCATATTCTACATAATCATCTTATATCTTTGAGGTCTATAAGGGTATTTCAGTGCAAAAACAGTGAGCTAATTCCACTACTATGAACATGAAGGTGTATCACTTGATCTGTGCTAACTTCCTGCTTTGCCTTTGCCTTAGAACTAATTAATCAAAGATAATGTAGCATTGGTGACACTTTCTAAAGCTTCCTTTGCATTTCCTTTGCAAGCTTCCTGTGTAGACAAGCACAATAATGCATGCTTACTCCATTTTTTTACAACACTGAATGTACCACGGCTGTAAAAGCTTGTCTGTTTTATTTGGCTAGAAGTAAAGAATATTTTTTTTCAGAGGGCAACAATTAAGAACAATTCAAATGATTTTACTTGTGCATTTGAAGAAATCTCTAAATGGGAAGTGACTGGTCAATAACAAAACAACTGCTGTAACTCTAAATGTAAGAGGAAAACCAAAATGAATATGAGTAAATGGAAAAAGAGAACATTGGAAAAGATACATTTGACCACTTGCCCAGTTGTATTCACATCTGGCCTTGTTCAATGAAAAAAGGCAGTATAACATGCTTCTAGGGCCGGATTTGAAAATCACTGCCTTAGCTTTATCCTAACCGTAAACTTTATTCAAACCATTTTACATTTTAACTTAATTGAGGTGTTTTCAGAGCTCTGCTTTTATCTTTGATTCAACAAATCACATGAATTTTTCTTTTAGGCAAAGCTAACTCCAGAGCTAGCTCTTTGGAACACAAGACCGATGGTAATGTGCAATATTTACATGCCTTGCTAATTATGAAGTACTGCTAGGTGCAGTTGCTATGAATAAAACGCACAATATCATTTGACACCAAATTAACTGTTGACTGGTATTTCGATCAAAACATGAACGAATGTTAGCTATGCATAAATTATATATTAAGAGCAAAGACGTCTGAGGATTGTTTTAATGGTTCAACACATATATAACTGACCTATCTAATTCACCATTTGAAAGCATGATTACCTTCAATGTTGTTTTAAAGTCTACCCACATTTTCTTTAATAAAGATGGTTGGGGGATGCTGGGAAATCCCTGTTGGTTGCTGAAAGGAGTGTCTTTGTGGAAATCACTACGATATCATGAGTAGACATTTATTGATTATACCTTCAGCCTTTTGCATTTTAACAATCTTAAAAATTCTGACTGCTGTTTTTATAAATACTCACATATTTTCATGTAATAAAGCGTTTCTATTGTTTTCTTAACTGACTTTGGGAGGAAAAAAAGTGTTGCTTTGCTGCTGCCGTTCATGGCTCTCCATTGGTTACTGGTAACACTGCCCCATGCGAAGAAGTTTTGACTGACGGTTGCTGACATTTGTGCAGTTTAACAGAAGTTGTACTGAGCAGCCTGCAGACGTGTGGTTCCTTTGTTTATCGTATCATGTAAGGTTGTGGATGTTTAAATGATAGCAGGCCACACATTTCAGGGCTGCCACTACCCATACTTGAACAAATATTCCTAAACATGCAACTACAGGCATATATTTAGATACAAGCAAACAAATGGCTTGGCATACAACCACATCTAGTCATTTGCACCGGCTGTTCTTATTGACCCGTCAGGCAGCCCTATCAGCCACGTCTTGAGTGCTACAAATCTGACCAATTAGCTGATTGGCTTTCATACAGCAACCTTTTTAAACACCCGTTTGCCCATAGTCCAGTTGCCATAATGCGCTAATGCAACGACTATACCAATGTGCTCCCTTTGCTTATAATTTAAAAAGTGCAGGAATCGGAAGAACAAGGGATTTCTGGCAATTAACAGAGCAGAACCACTCATGTACCTCTTGTCTCTGACTTTTTATCAATGTTGGCAATTCAATGACAACTCTTGCAAATACTGTAGATAGCACATTATATTATTGCAAAAACAACTTCAAATTGGTTATTGATTTGGACATGGTAAACAGCGACAGCATCTTTTTACCTTCAGTTTAAAGCTTTTAAATGTAACTCTTAATATTGCTCTCCAATGACGCTATAGTTATTCAAGTACAAATTGCTGAATGTGGTCACAAATATGCTACGATTTAATTATTTTGATCTAACAGAAATGAACTGAAGGGTTTCGGCCTGCTCATAGGTTTGTGGCCTGGGTAATATATTTCTATTGATGACTAAATCAATTCTGTAATTACAGTGCTTGACGTTGACTAAAATACAGTGAGTGGGCTACAAAGACAAAATGCTGTGAATTTTATTGTTATATTTAAATATATTTCGGCTGTAGATTGGGCTACAAAGACAAAATGCTGTGAATTTTATTGTTATATTTAAATATATTTCGGCTGTAGATTGTATCAGTCTTCAAAAGAAACCAATCTCAAACCCAGTAATACAACTGATATTAAAGAATAATATGAAATCAGTTCATTCATTTTTCAATTCCACCAGCCACGACACCCCACTCTAAGGAAAAATAATGCCGATTCTTCTCTCTTTGAGAAGACATACCATCTGGGGCTGATTGAAAAGACGGACTGCCCCTAGGTTCAGATGACCATTTACGCGGCACACTGTCGGGGCTCTCCTCTTCAACAGAGACAGACCGCTCCAAAGATGTGGACACAGAGAGATACAGCAAAGATAGAGTTGGAGACATAGAGAAAGAGACAGGGGAGCAAGAAGAGAAAAAATAAACAGATGAAGAGGTAGTAGTCGCTGAGATGTATGGGATTTCAGTGCCCGTGGAGGTACCAGGATTGCCCCTAAAAATCAATTGCGGGACAGACTTTACAGACATTGCTTTGGTCTCAGGCAGACATTTATTTCGGAAACACATTGTCATGAGAAATGAACCCCCCATCAGCAGAAATGTGTATAAGAAGAAAGAAAAGTGTGGGGCATCAGATATGATCCATAAACAATTTCATACAGTACTGTATCTCATCCTTTGATTGAAGAAAAACAGCTGAAGATCAAGATAGAGATGCCGCAGATATGATCTCCATGTGTCTTATTGTTGCAAAGGGTGCTTCAATATCATCTGATATGGATGTAATTTCCACATATAAAAATATGTAAATGTGACATTTAGTTAAGGAAATACATGTTTTTGGCTGTCGTTGACCAAGAGCAAGTAATAGTAGAAGACCTAAAGCTAGTCCAAAGTTCTTGTAATTTTTTACAGAGAAAGCTCTTACATACTTGAACTTAAAAAGGGAGGGAAGTTCTTCAATTTATGACTACAGGATGTGTGTGATCAAGTGTCAGTACTTTGGAGACTCTTCCCCTATTCACATTGCTTATCCATATGGAAATAATTACATTAATTTGGTGTAAAACAATTGTGATCAAGCCAATGATATCAGGTTCAATTACAGTCCACATAAGCAGAATTTGGAACTGGCAAACAAAGGTGAAGCCACTAACTTTTTACAGCTGAAGCTGTAACTTCTGTTTTTGACCTTTCCCAGTTCCTAGATAGCTGTCAGAAAACAAGTGTCTACATGAAGAAGATGCCGGTAATGTAACATGTGACCTTTTATGATTTCACTAATAGTTACCTCCACAACACGTTTACAGCATTGAAGGTTAAAAACATCACACCGTCCTCCAGTTGCCAACCATTATTTTTTTAAACCTGTTTGCAAACTAAACAGCAAGCTTGAAGAACCCTGCATTATTAATAGTCTCCCATCCACTCAAGTCGCCCTGCCTGCCATCCAAGTGCCCAGTACTGTGTGTATGCATATAAAAATGTGCTTGTTTTACAAAATTTGTGTGAACCAAAAGTCTGTACAAGTAAGCTAGTAGTAAGCTATGGAAAAGGCATGTGTGTTTCTGTGTGTGGTGCTTAAGTGCTTAAGACTGAAAGAAGTTGACGTTGCCAATCCTCTTTGTGGGGGGCAGTGAACACTTCTCAAACAACTGGCCAGGGATATTTAATAAAAACAAACTGACACCACCTGCCTCTCAAAAACTTGCAGATAATCAAATTTTTGACATTGAAAATCCTTATTACACTCTCCAATACAAGTTTTGTCTTGTGAATATCCTGGGCATCTAATCCTGTGTTTCCGGCAACAGGGTAAAGTAGGGGTGTGTGGAAGGGGGCAGTCACCTGTGTTCTACCAGCAGGAAACTAGCTATGGGGTAAGTAGGGGAGGACAGGGTTGTTTATTTCTCAAAATATAGGGGGTGCTGTGTAATCATTTTAAAATAAAAGGAGAACTTTTTGCTTAGGAATTGCATGGGCTGACATCTTTTAAGTCAGTTTGTGCTGATTTGCTGTGGTCACAAAATATTCCATGGCACATAATGCAAGAGCAGGCGTGTTAACCCTGGTGTACTCTGGCCTCTCAGTTTCCAATGTGGCACTCATACCATCCTTGGCTCATTATTCAGCTCTCCAACCATTGTAAATAACAACCAACACAGCCATTTCTTAACAACCTTCAAAAAAAGTGGGAACAAGAAAAATGTGCAGAAACCCAAACGAGGTTGACAATGTGATGCAATACAGGAACAAACTATACATGATGTCAGAACTTAGGCTCTGTGCTTCACAGCGTTGGATGGGCTTCACTGATAGCCGCAGACAAAGTACTCCCATTCCTTCTTTAACTGTTTGGGCAAATATGTCCAATGTTTTGTTGTCCGGCAGCTGTTGAGTGAAATGCATTGACAGATGAGACGTTAAGGATTATAATACATACAAGAGTGGTGTCTTTACGTGTAAAATACCCACAAGCCCAAATGACCACTTTACAATTCAATACCAGAAAACATACACAGTGTCAACATTAATGTTCACTGTGTTTGATGTACAAGATGACATAAAGCAATACCCTGGGGGGTTCAGAACAGAATTTACCTAGTTTGTCTATTGTGGAGACAACTGTGTTGCTGAACAGGCACCTGAAAGTAGTCATGCATCTTTTATATGCACCCAAATGATGATTGTTTTTTTTTTATTGCATTGCAAAAGCATAACACAGTAAGGACATGTAATAACTTGAGTAAGAAAAAGGTTTTGAAATGTACATTCTGAAATCAATATATTACTATGCAGTTAAATTAATTTCTCAAATTTTATTTTATCTTTGTGTATTTCTGTAAATGACAATTGTTGTCATGCATGGTCCCCGTATTTCAGGACACCTGAAATATTGCAAAACGGACATTAACAAATGCAGCCAAAAGTACAGTACAGTTTGATGTATGGATTACGTCTTTTGTGAGATCTGCTTTTTTGTCCTCATCTTGGTCTAATAAGTTCCCTTATGTCTCAAAACTGTTTCCTATTAATTGCTGCCTCATTCAGCGTTTAAAATTTATTCTCCAAGAAACATTTTATTGTGCTGTATCCTATCATAATACTCTTCCCACGTGTATGAGGGAAACCATTTCTACTGAGGGAAACCATAAGTTTAGTTACAATTTCAAAGCAAGTTTGTTGTGTTTAGGAATGGTTGTCACAGTTTTTTTAATACTCTGTTGGTGTTTTTTATGTCTACTTAGTATGATTTTAATCCTGGTGCCTCCACTCTAAACTTAACAGGGCTGCTAGGTTTAGAGTCTACTTCCATTGTATGCTGTTGAAGGTGCATGAGAGAGAGTCAGACTGGCCGGCCTGTTTGGTGGTGTAAGGTGTATGGAGGCAGTTTCATCCCATCTACCAGGTTCACTGTGTGACTGCTGCCTCGTAATTATCTCCTGCTACACCAGCCTTCCCAGAAACTTCCTCTGCCGGAGATTCTTCTACTGGCATCATCAGCGTTCTGGAGTTGCCAGCTCCAGGCCAACAAGATCTCTGAGATCCATCTGAGTTGCCAGGTATTATAAAATACCGTATACTGAGTACTGACTGTCAGCAACGTCTGTTAAAATGATACGCACTTAAACTTGAGTAATCACACCTTCAATTTTTTTTAGAATAATTGGCAAAAACATGTGAATGTACTTTCCTTTTTCATCCCATCTAAGAAATGTTGTCTCTCATTTAGTCATTATTACAGGGAATGGAGATTTGCTTCTTCTACAGATTTTAAAGACTACCTCAGCGTAATATTACCACTGGCAGGCGCAGGCAAGAAGCACTTTGGTGCTGTATTCCCATTCACAGCTATGTATCCCGGTCTTTGACTTTACTGGGGCCAGCGGATGTGTCTGGGTATGTCTTAGATTGGCATGTTTGGAATTCCAGTGCCAAAAGATTTCCATTCAATTTAAAGGAAGCTGTTGAGAGATTTAGTAAATTGCACTGTGAAATGAGGCGCATGCACGAACAAACACACACACACACACTGTGGCTGAGTGATCAGCCATAGTTTAATTTTGTCATGTATAATGGGAATAGCAGTAGGATGTCTCTGGTATAATGAGTTCTCAGTAAAACAACATCTTAATGTTCCCGTACCATGACCTTAGATTCCAACAGAATGAAAAGTCGAACTTCTGTTACAGTAAAAGTAGAGCTCCCGGCTATAAAAGTGAATGAGAAAATTATACGATTGTATAATACACTTTAAATTAGAGTCATGGTGGCAGGCTTCTATTGAGTTCTATGGAGTTAAGTAGCCTAATGTAATGATATCATCTGCTATGTTTGTATGGAACAGGGAGGCTCCACTTCATACTGTGGTAGACTACCTATTTCACGGCAGAAAGCGCAAATGTTTTGACCATATTTCCAGGCTTGTAAAGCTTTGCACCTCAGGCTGACATTTTTGTTCCTACACAATATTGTTGTCGTAAAAAATGATGCAGACATGTTTAGAGATTTTAAGACATTGATTTGCACATGCACTTCAAACATAAGGTACCATATTATCGAAATTAACAGTATTTTCTTTTTAGATTAACTACAAAGCCCTGGTTTTACATTTCAACATTCATGTAAAACTATATAGTGTATACTTAAATTACCCTTCTTAAATGCAACGTTGTGTACAATTCTCAATCATTAAATCACAGAACCCGAAAAAAACTAAATACCTTTGCAAGGCTTTGTGCACCATTGAAAATATGAAGCAGAATTAGTTAAAGAAAATTTACTTGGCAGCATGCTTTTTTATTTTTTAAATTACATTTTGTAATTTGAAACCCAACTGCAAAATGGTAAAATGCAAAAAAAAAATTGTGGGGCCAAATTTGCTTGGTGAACAATGACAATCAGAAAAAAAATAATAATGACATGAAAACAAATTAGAGTTGTTGCACTTTTCATGGTATAAGTGTTATTATAAGTGTTATTACCTCTAAGTGAACCTAAAAACAAATGAGAGCAGAGCAGGCAGATAAAAAGAGAAACATACTTTTTTTATGGAATCTCTGGGACTGGTAACGGCAACATTTTATCTCCCACTATAAGAGGGGTGTGAACAGTGTGAACAGTTAGAGGTCTCTTGGGTTGTGAGGCAGGGGTTTGTAACTATGGCAACAAATGTATGCCATCTACGACATTTGTGGGACTGGACAACAGGGCAGTGACAGAAAGATAGAGACGTGTGGATCTACAAAAGACGTTCTATTTCATTATTAATAGAATGACAGAAAGATGGAAAAAGAGTAAAAGGGAGATAAAGACACAAAGAGTCAGACATGAAGACAGACAGGCAGCCAGGCAGACACTATAGATAGGGAGCAAGAAAGAGAGAAACTGGAGTGATAGATAGAGAAGGGGAGATGGAGACAGGGGAGAGAAAAAGGGCTGATTTACTGACTTCCTGTCTTTGCGCTGAGGGTTATCTGTGGTAGTCCTAATGAAACAGCCGTCAAGTACAGTTTTCCATTAGCTCAGTCAAAGACATTTAGGACTTGGAGTTAACCAAACCTCTTGTTATATGTGTGATTAAAATTCTGATACATTCTTAACGTATATGAATATATTGATGCAAAATCGTGACAAATTCCTTATAATAGATGGTCATTATCCAGTCTGAGACGGTGAGATATGCTTAAAAAATCTTGTGTCCGGTGATGTTTCCACATTCTGGAAGATTTAAAGCCTGATCTGTCTCTTAATATTAGAGGCAGTATAATATAGCCAATAAATGTGGTGTTCTAACCCACCACTGAGGCTAGATACAAAGTCTTAAATGTTTGTATATGTATATATCAAAACATGTAGGATGTGTTTTTGGAACTCGCTTTAATCCGACTCCTGGTCCAGTGACCTCCTGACGGCCCTGTTAATCCATGGCTGACAGGCAGATAATTCAATCTTGACCTGGCCATAATCTTCCTCAGTTTACCTTCTCTAGGAAACTAAAACTTTGAATCCCAGGGGTGACTTTTGGTGAACCTCTCTTCCCTCTGTTGGTTTATGTCTGTCTGTTCATGCCGAAATACACACATGTACACAAACCCAGGCATCCTCTGTAGGTGGGTGGGGGTGGATGAGTTAAGTACAGCAGTCGTTTAAAATGTCTAAACCTATCCTAAAGACCCATGAGCACTGGATGAACAAAGCCACACCTGAAACAACCCCTCACCGACCAGACATACATGAACAATCACACAGACCCCAGCACACACAATTATACACTCATTAGTGATTTTTAACATTCCCTAGAGAATGCTTGGAAGACACATGCACAAGCACACCCACGCTCAGTCACACACTCGTGCACGCAACCCACACACACACACACATACACAAAGAAGGAGGTCTCATGATTACAGCTATTAGTCCCTTCTTGTCTCATTGCATGTGTGCGGTCTCTGGGCAAGAAATTAAAATATGTCCATAAGGTGCAGCAAAGTCACGCTTTCCGAAGTAAGACACTGTCCAACACATGCAAATGATTATTCTGAAAGTATTTTCACCAAAGATCTGTTTTAGTCAACACAGGAATGTCTAACTTACCATTTGGTGTCTGGTGTGGAAGTGCCTGCAGTGTACAGCGAGTTCTCACATTACCAATCCGTAATTACACAAATCAATTGTGTTTCCAAGCCAGCTAGATGATAAACACTGAATATTACTCAGATAAATGTTCATTTCATTTTTCTTTCGTATAATTTCTCATCATTCATACATAAGTATATTTATTCTATAAAAGTAAACGCGCAATGTAATTTGGATTAACTGACCCTAAATGGAAAAAAAACCTGATACTTTCAAAACAAAGATAAATAATACTACACATTAACACCTTTTGGAATAATAATTAAATCATAACTACTTATTTCTTGGCAACCATCCATTGACAAAATGTAGTACTATACTATATTTGTATTTCTTTGTCAAAGCGTTTCACTGTTTCCTTGAAAACACAACAGACCTATGCTCCCGTTACCAGGTCAAGTTCTCAGAAATAAAGGACGGTTACCCTTTTTTATGAGGGTCGCAAATTTCATTTGTAGATGTTCTATAGATAGTAATACTACTAACAAACTTTCAACAAACCTGGAACAAACTAATGGTTGATACAAAACTACTTATAAGCTTAGGGTTTGGCTTAGAATAATATTTAGGGGAATGGCTATGGTTAGGGATACAATAAAGGTTAGGTTAAGGATATAGGCAAGAGTTAGTTCAAATGTTACAGATAGTCAGCAGACATCTATCTGTAGAGCATCTTCAGGAACACAAATACAAAATAGAGATATTGAAAAACAATTTTCTCGGAGCAGTTCATTAGAATGAATGGCCTGACCAGCAATCATGGCTTAATTAGATGTTAATTCATAGGCTGTTCAGTTTATTTCTGGTAAATGTTTATCTGAGTTCAAATGGAGTTCAAAATATGCTGCAGTGAACACACAGCGAACCAGCACAAACAAACACAGACGCACGCACTCAGAGTGTCTGTCTCTCGTCTGGCCTTAAATTCAATCAGTTTGTCTGAGGACTAGCAACCTCGGTTTGTTATCTGGGCTGGCTAGCATGTACTGCTACTCCTATCTCATCTCCTGTTAAATCCACAGAGAAGAGGAGGACGTGCTCCTGGCTACCACCCAAAACACAGACAACACCAAACCCACGCTGAGTGATGGGAATATAGGGGAGGAGATGCTCCAGGCTACCTGTCAAAACAAAGCAACAATGAAACAAATGTAAAAGAGTTAGGACAGGAGGACGGGCAGTGGCTTGATAGGAAGTTGGCTGTAAACATAGACACAATCCATTTTTAACAGTTTTCTCAGTGTGTCTCTTGGATTCAGGCATTTAATTGGGTTAGGAGAAGTCACTGGCAATGGTTTACTTGGTCAATATGAAACAGGTGAGTGGCACATTCACATAGACAAAATTATGTATATATACAGTGGAGAAAAACATTAATTGCCAACTGACAAAGAAATGATCAGTCTATAACTTTAATGGTAGGTTTAATTGAACAGTGAGAGACAAAATAACAAATCATTTTGTGGGATTTTGTCTCACTCCTCTTTGCAGATCCTCTCCAAGTCATCATGGTTTTAAGGCTGACATTAGGAAACTCAAACCGTCAGTTCCCTCCACAGACTTTCTATGAGATTAAGGTCTGGAGACTGGCTAGGCCACCCCAGGACCTTATTGTGCTTCTTCTTGAGGTCATTGTCAAGCTGGAATATCCATCCACGACCCATTTTCAATGCCCTGGCTGAGGTAAAAAGGTTCTTATCAAAGATTTGTTGGTATGTGGCCCCATCCATCGTCCTTTTGATGCGGTGAAGTTGTCCTGTCCCCTTAGCAGAAAAACACCCCCAAAGCATAATGTTTGCACCGCCATGTTTGACGATGAGAATGGTGTTCTTGGGGTCATAGGCAGCATTCCTCCTCCTCCAAACACGGCGAGTTGAGTTGATGCCAAAGAGCTACATTTTGGTCTCATCTGACCACAATACTTTGACCCAGTTCTCCCTTGAACCATTCAGATGTTCATTGGCAAACTTCAGACAGGCCTGTACATGTGCATTCTTGAGCAGTTGGAGCAGTTGGACTTGGACTTGCGGGCATTGCAGGATTTCAGTCCTTTACGGCGTAGTTTGTTACCAATTGTTTTCTTGGTGACTTTGGTCCAAGCTGCCTTGAGATCATTGATTAGATCCTCCTGTGTAGTTATGGGCTGATTCCTTACGGTTCTCATGATATTTGAAACTCCACAAGGTGAGATCTTGCATGGAGCCCCAGACCGAGGGGGAATGACAGTTATTTTGTGTTTCTTCTATTTGCGAATAATCGCACCAACTGCTGTAAACTTCTCACCGAGCTTCTTGGCAATGGTCTTGTGGCCCATTCCAGCCTTGTGTAGGTCTACAATCTAATCTCTGACATCCTTGGACATCTCTTTGGTCTTGGCCATGGTGGAGAGTTTGGAATCTGATTGATTGATTGCTTCTGGGGACAGGAGTCTTTTATACAGATAACAAGCTGAGATCTCAGCTCGTGACTTGTATAAAAGACACCTCAGAGCCAAAAATCTTGCTGATTGATAGGGGATCAAATACTGATTTGATTGACTAAATTGCAAATACATTTTTTACTTAATTTTTGTGGTTACTCAGTCTAACACTGTTCAAATTAACCTAGCATTAAAATTATAGACTGATCATTTCTTTTTCCGCAGGGAAAAATCAGCAGGGGATCAAATAATTTTTCCCTCCAATGTATATATTAGGGCTGGGGGAGGTACCACGATAAATGCAGCACCTTTTTTGCGTGAAACACAAACACTGTAGCCTCGGTTTTTACAACTTACTGTTGTGACAGCTATTGTGAGGTAGTGATGAGAAGTTCAGATCTACTGACTATGATCTTCGAATCTCGTTCATCAAAATCTCGTTCATCAAAATTAAAGAACATTAGAGCTTTATTCTGGACCAGGGCAGGCTAATAGCTAGTGTTTTTTGTTTTTTTTCACTGTTCAGCAATTGTGCAAGTATGTATTTTTAAGCATGTGTTATGTGACCAGATGCGTGACTGTGCCTGTCTTAGGTTGTCCCAGTATCACAGTTAGGATCTTACCCATCTTTGGCTAACCAGCCCTCTTCATTGGCCCCACTTTAGGACTCATAATAGTAAGGGTTGGAGGATAAATGATTTTCACTGTGATTATCACTCAAGTCCCTAGAGTCAATAGTGATATGTCAGCTAGTGTTGTCCACAATTGCAAACAGTTAACGTATTCCGAATGTAGAACTCTTAAAGCATCTATTATAGTTTTACCGGTTCATCTGTAAAGTTGTTCCTAATTTTTGTCACTTTACAGTTGCTTACTGTTGCTCTATGGAATTGAGCAAGTTGATCTTAAAATGTATTGAACGTAAGAAAATAAAAACTCTAATATTTATAGAACCCAAAAAATAAAAGCAAGGTTAACAACAAATATTTTACTATATGCAAATACCAAATTCAATCGCATGAACAAATTATTTAAAAGTGATAAACGTGTATGCTTAACTCAATAAATGGATTTTCACGTTAACATGTCAGCATGTTTAGATATTTTTTTAGCATGTTGTAAGAATGACCATTTAGCGGCTGGAAAATGCAGTAGACAAAAAGGCCCAGACAAAAAGGCCCAGTTACACATGTTCACTGATGGTTCATATAGCCAGAACTGTTTGTAGTTTGTAAATTCCAAATATGTTTTCATCAGATTTTAAACCAACACCTTTACGAAATTGCTGTCCCATTCCTGTTCATAGCACTTTGAGCGCTAGCAGCCTCTTGCACTCAATCACTTTTCAGGTGACGTCAATTAAGTCTGTGAGAGTTCAGGGCTTAGGATTTAAAGGGGACCTTGGGATTGAGCTCTTAAAGCTTTGTAATTGTATTTACAGTTCACAAGATGTCAAAATAAGATCTATTTAAAATATACTTTATTGCTTTATTTTAATGAATCTAGCACACGTAAAAAAGATTATTACAGCAAATTGCAAGAATGATTTGGTATTATTTTTTATCGATTCCCAGCCTCAATATATAAATACAGTGGGGCAAAAAAGGTATTTAGTCAGCCACCAATTATGCAAGTTCTCCCACTGAAAATAATGAGAGAGGCTTATAATTTCCTTCACAGGTACACTTCAACTATGACAGACAAAATTAGAACAAAAAGTCCAGAAAATCACATTGTAGTCACATTGTAGAATAATCCACCATAATTTGCAATTAAATTCATTACAAATCCTACAATGTGATTTTCTGGACTTTTTGTTCTAATTTTGTCTGTCATAGTTGAAGTGTACCTGTGAGGAAAATGTTAGACCTCTCTCATCTTTTTCAGTGGGAGAACATGCATATATATTCTGCACCTGTGTTTTTCTCCAATTTATGACTTGGTTTTTTCCACTTGGTTTTACCACCTACATGGGTGGTTAATGACACATTTTAATGTATTCTAAGAAGCTAAACGTTTTTATCTTCTTTTACAGGTGTCTTATGTTAATTTGATCTGTACACCCAAAAAATTCAAATTGGTGGTATATTTGACTCAACAGGGTATCTATTTGTAATTTCTACATTAAAAGGTCAGACCATACTTAAAGTCCTGTAATTATAATCCACATATAAGTGCAAACTTTTCAGCATTATGGTCCTTCTGTGGACAATAGGCTGAAATGAAGATGAAGCATTTTGAAAGAGGCAATACCTGTTTTCCACCAAGCTCTTTTGCTCTCCAGAGACATTTCGCTTGAGCGTCTCGTTGGTTGTGCTAAAGGTTTTTATGTGGACGTTACACAGTTGGCCTTCCCCATTAAACTGATCAACCATGTGTTCTGACCTAGGGGGAGAAGGTAAGGGGACATTACCGGTGTAGTAGCAAGGTGTGTGTGTGGTTTGCACGTGTGTGCAGCATTAGCAGGAGCAAGGTATCTGCCCTGGTCCAGAATAATAAGTGCTGGGAAGGTTGGCTGCGCTAACCTGCAATTTTAACACAACCGAGTTACATAATACAGAAGAGTATGCTTGTTGGCTACTTATTATATTTACCATATGCAGATAGTAGTAATTACGTACACGTATACCTTTTAAATATATAAATATAATTAAATCAAGTGAAATAAAACAAGTTCACTTTTGTTGGATTACAGTGAACGATTTGAATGAATCAACGTGGTTTGATGTACGAAATGCTTTAGCAGTAGTCAGTAACGTGCATTCAGGGCAGACATCTGTTTGAAGCAGTTATGAACAATTTTATAATACACTGCTCAAAAAATGTATCAGAGGCACAAAGGCGACATTCTATTCTAGTGGATACATACCAACCAAGCAGCATCTGCAACGCAAATGTGTGTATTTTTGGTAGCGAGGAAAAACAGCGAGGCGCCTATCCACAGTTTCACTAGAATGACAGAATGGCTCCCTAGTCATCTATCAACATAACAAAGACTAAAGATTATTTTCTTTTACACAAAGTCCTGCTGACCTTCATGAATCAGTAAATAAACTTAGCTAAATAAAGTTTTGCTGTTGATCTTTGATAGT
Organism: Novumbra hubbsi; assembly: GCA_016801125.1. Taxonomy (NCBI): domain Eukaryota; kingdom Metazoa; phylum Chordata; class Actinopteri; order Esociformes; family Umbridae; genus Novumbra; species Novumbra hubbsi. Next base: position 120,066 of record JACXGK010000313.1, read on the forward strand.
GTGGGGCTATTTTACCTCCAAAGGTGCTAGGAACTTTGCTTGGAAACTTTTTAGGGCAATTTTAGGTAAAAAACGTGTCTGCCTCTGCCGGGAAGCTGAAACTTCCTCATCATTGGATCCACACAAATTCTTTTCGCTGACCTTAGAATTAAGCTTTTGCAATGGCTTTTACAATCCCCTGATTTAAATTCCATTAAAAACATGTAGGGCTAAGCTGAAGAAGAGTCAAGAAGCAAATATCAAGGTCTCATAAGAATCTGGGGAGTTTCTGTATTGAGGAATAATTTCATCAAACATTATAGGACGACTATAGAGTACCTATCTAGGCAAAGGCAAGGTGCTAAAAGTTCTAAATGTAGATGTGGAAATAAATGTGGCATGCAAGTTTTAGAAAAATATAGTATTTGTTAATGGAAATATATTCTATATGTTAAGGTGATGGGTTTTTTTGGACACTGGATGATAGTGTTATGAATTATGGTTTATCATTGATTCAGATTATGTATGTTATGATGATTATTATGTAAATTCTGATTGGACTTTAACTACAGTAGGAACGTTTGATTCTTGAAATTGTAAAGCCTTTGTACTTTGTAGAACTTATTTGATCCTGAATATGTTGTCTTTCTGTAAATGTTTAATGTTTATATTTTTATGTTTTTTACGTGGTAAAGCCCAAGACGAACTGTGTAGAAAATAAATGTTTCTAATATAATCCAATGTAATCTCTGGGTCAGTTGAATAGTGAATTTGGGCTTGATCAGTGTTTATTTGTCAGTGTATCTGGATTTGGTAATGAAAGGTTCCTACCCAGCCATTGACCCGCTGCAGATTATTGGCATCAGTCCCATTCGTTCACCACTCAATGTACTCATAAACGATTTGTCTTTTCCGGGGTTCCTCCTATCGGAGGCACACAAGTTCTATTCTAGTGGATACATACCAACCAAGCGGCATCTGCGATGCGAATGTGTGTATTTTCGGCAGCAAAACAACGAGGAGAAACAGCGAGGCACTTATCCACAGTGCACAACACCCTGACCAGCAAGCAGCCATTTGCAACAAACCACTGCTGAACACATCATCATCTCTGTCTTTCTCTTTGATTAATGGCCTGTGCCCCTCCGGGTTAAATAACTGCAACGCCCGCCACTTATTGGCATCCTACGTGTTTGTTGACAAGTTGTCCAGGACACACTTAACATATCATCTGGTGGAGAAAGAGGTTACAGAGCAGCAACCAAGAGGTCAGGGGTCAAGTTATTACATTACCATCTGTTAGCAATAGGGCTCTTCTGAAGGACGGACAAACGAACGAAGTGGGATGGATGAGAGGGAGGAGGTTGGGTCTTCATGTCTCCAGATTCTGGAATATGCGCCTCATATTTACAAGGAACCCATGTGACATTCTGGGAGCCAATCAGAGTGTCTGAATGATTGTCGGAGCGAACAGGAATGTGTAATCAGAAGCACATGGCGGGCAGTGAGTGAGAGATGTGTGACTGAAGCTGAAGATTTAGATGGAGAAAAACAGAAAAGGGATGATTAGATACAGAGGCTCTGTGAAAACAGACCTGAACAAAAATCCAAAATAATCCAAAAGCACATCATTAAAGGTCATTCGCTTCTGTCCTGACAATATTTTCTACCCTGTATTTGTTCAACTAAAGTAAAAAGAGATAAAGAGAGAGGGAGAAAGAAACAGAGAGTGTAAGAGAGAAAGGAGTGGATGAAGGAGAACACAGACCGGTTTAAGCAGTATCCTAGATCCAAGCAGTACAAGGTTGAGTAAGACAGTGTACTCAGTGTACTAGGATAAGTAGCTGTTTTAGTTTTTTACAGTTATTCCTCCCATACTAAAGCCCAATGCTCTTAGACTATATATATATATATATATGTATATATATATATATATATATACATAATTACACCTATCAGCCATATTATTATGACCACTAACAGGTGAAGTGAATAACATTGATAATCTCGTCATCATGGCACCTGTCACTGGGTGGGTTAAAATAGGCAGAAAGTGAAAGTTTTGTCCTCAAAGTTGATGTGTTAGAAGCAGGACAAGTGGGTTAGTGTAAGGATCTGAGCGACGTTTAAAAAGGCCAATTTTGATGGCTAGACGACTGGGTCAGAGCATCTTTAAAGGGGTGTTCCTGGTCTGCATTGGTCAGTGTGTTCACGGTCTGCAGTGGTCAGTACCAATTAAAAGTGGTCCAAGGAAGGAAAAGCGGTGAACTGGCAACAGGGTCATGGGCGGCAAAGACTTATTGATGCACGTGAGGAGTAAAGGCTGGCCTGTGTGGCCCGATCCAACAGACAAGCTATTCTAACTCAAAGATAGAAAGGTGTCAGAACACAAAGTGCCTTGCAGTTTGTTGGGTATGAGGCTGTGTTGCCAGTCAGGGTGTCCATGCTGACCCTGTCCACTGCTGAAAGCACCTACAATGGCCATGGGGGCATCAGAACGGGACCACCGAGCAATAGAAGAAAGTGGCCTGGTCTGATGAATCATGTTTTCTCCAGATCTCAATTCAATCAAGCATATGTGGGATGTGCTGGACAAACAATTCTGATCCATGATGGACCCGCCTCACAATCTGCTGCCAACAACTTGGTGCCAGATACCACAGCACACTTTCAGAGGACTAGTGGAGTCCATGCCCTCGATGGGTCAGGTCTGTTTTGGTGGCAAAAGGGAAACCTATACAATATTAGGCAGGTGTCAATGTTTTGGCTGATTGGTGTATACAGTCATGTGAAAAAATGTAGACACCCCATGAAATATTGGACTCAATATTTGATCTTCTTTTAAGCAAAATCTATGGATAAAAGTGATGTAATTGATCCTAAAACAATGACATTTTAACCATGATATAATTTATTTGAAAAAGATGCCATTTCCCACTGAGGATAAAGTTGGGACACCCAATGCCCTTATAGCTGGCATTGCCCCCTTGCATTGGCTGAAATAACCTCAATAAGCCCTTTCATAGAACTGACAGACTGGGAGAAAGTTGTTCACACTCCTTCATGCAGAATTCTTGTTTGTGTTTTTACTTGTGGGTTTTACTGGTGTGTTTTTACGTTTTTACAAATCACCTTGGCCCCTTCACTGTGTTTTTACTAGATGTGCAGTATATATATAGTAAAAAAACAGTGAAGGTGCCAAGGTGATTTGTCTTTTATAAGTGATGGCCCCTTTGGCATGTTTAGCACAGTAAAGACAATGCTTACATGAGACGTTTATGTTTTGCACAGTAAAGACAATGCTTACATGAGACGTTTATGTGCAGCCTACAAACGCAAATTGCCTGCATAACGTGTATGCAGTAACAGTTTAATTATGAGGTCCCAGTGAAGACAGTAAACACGGTCGGGGAAACAAAAAGGTTGTAAATAACCTCTTCAAAGAGATATTTTTAGTTTCACCCTATACATCACCAGTTGTAAAAGATGGTCATTTACAGTTTTATGCACAAAGAGTCGGATGCAGCTAATTTTATTTCCAGAGCTACTAAGTGAACAATAAATCTGGTCATGGATTTATAGTTTTTCCTGTTGCCGGCTGAGTTTGGCATTACAGCAGTGTTGTGCACAGAGCCAATGCCTGTAGAGATGAAGGGTCAGAGCTTTGTTTAATTAACCTCCATTCCAGGCTTGGCTTGGAGATGGCAGAAACAACTCTTTGTCAGATGAATTTCTGTACCTGTTGCAAAGTTCTTCTAACCTCAGTGCAGTCATGATAACACTAACATTGGTCCTTCCGTCTGGGACCTGGGGGGTTTGTGCAGGCTAATGGGTTAGGTTATAAGCGATCACAACTTGGAGACCTCATGGACCAAGAGCAAATGGCTCTTAATTCTGTTGTATTCGATGAATATCTTCATTGTTTGGTTTTGATTGTCACATGTACTGTACTGTACTTGCGTGTTGTATTTTTACATTGTATTTTTCTCTAATGAGTAAATGGGTTGGATGAGGAGTGGGCGGAGGGGTGCCCCGTTTGTACTGACCTCTCCTGGATCCTCATCCCGACGCGGAGGCGAGCCACGCGCCCGGCTCACCGACGTATCCATCTCCATAGCCTCGTACCCGGCTGGCTGTAACTGCGACGGCTCATCAGTAATCGCTCGCTGAACCCGGCTCCGCAAGATGTTGTCCAGCCGGGTGGCCATGGAGATGAGCTCCTCCAAGGACGCGGTGGCATCGCGGCACGCAAGCTCCTGGCGGACCCCCGCGTCAAGACTGCAAACGAATTCGTCCCGGAGCGCCCTCTCGCACCATTCAGACTCCTCCGCCAGAGTCCGGAACTCCAGTGCAAACTCCTGCACGGTGCGTCGGCCCTGACGCAACAGGAACAGGGGCTCCCCAGCCTCACGGCCTTGAGGCGGGTGGTCGAACACCGACCGGAACTTCCGGACGAAGGACCCGTAGTGGTCCAACTCAGGACCGGCCCGGTGCCACACCGCGTTTGCCCAGCTCAGTGCCTTGTCCGTCAGGCACGATATAAGGGCTGACACCTTCTCCCGCTCTGTAGGCACGTTAGCTCGGGTGTTAAACGAAAGGTCCAGCTGCAGGAGAAAATCCTGACACTCCGACGCTCATCCTGCATACTGTCGGGGAAGGGGAATAGCGGCACCTCTGGGTGGCAGTGGACTGGATGCAGGTGGTGGCGTGGCAGCAGGCAGTCTCAGCAGGATCTCTGAGACGGCGTCGCGTAGCTGACCCAGCATATTGTCATGGTCTTGCATCCGTTGTTCCATGACCGACGGATGGGCTGCTCCCGCTTGATCCATTTTTAGGTTCGTTATTCTGTTACGGTTCGTAGAAGGACTGGATCAAAATGCAGGTAGGTTTGGTTCGATAGGTTTTTATTTCCTACGGTACTGGCTCTTGGCACAGTTCAATGTTCTTTCAAGGAAAGCAGGTTGGAGTACATGTACTCGTAGCACATTCGTGCAGAACACATAACAATGTAGACAATAACGAACGCAGAGACAAGACACAGGAGG
>JACXGK010000314.1:10026-102039 GCA_016801125.1 Novumbra hubbsi
CCCCCCCCCCCCCCCGGCTTCTTCAGAAAGAGGGAATGGGCCAAAGACTGAGATATGGCGTGACTCCTTGGAACATTTTTAAAATGTAACAGCCTCTCTCAAATTTGAAACTGCTTTTTTGTCAGCCATCTTCATTCCAACATAAAGTCAATTTAAAACTCTTGGGTAAAATTGTTCTTACATTTATGCAACTGGCCATGAGAGGGAATATGCATTTAATCTCCATGTAACAGTCAGCTTACTCCTGATCCTCGCATGGTGAAATGTCATCATGTCTTGTTCACACCTGTGGAAAGAGAATGCAAATAGGTGTAATTCACAACTGTGCACAACTTGTATTGTAAGGAGTGACTGCAGGTGCATCTTCCTTATGCTCTTCAGAGTGTACATTTTTCTCTTTCACTAAAGCTTTGGAGTAGGTTTGGATCATTTTCTATACCGTTTTAATTCTCTAAACTCTCTTTATGAAGTAGACTGGTTGTGGCTTGGAACTGCTGAGACTAAAATAACAAAGTCAAAAGTGTGTGGTTTTTGTAAAAAGAAAAATATAATAATGCTATGTAACAAACCATGAACCAGTGGTACCAGGCTGGGCGGAACCAGGCTGGGCTGAACCAGGCTGGGCTGAACCAGGCGCCCGTATAGTTCCGCAGCAGATGACTGGGTATAAACTGCCATTAGCCTAGTCTGTGAATAGAATAAACACCATATATGTATGTGCTGAACATAATACAAAAATGCACATACATTTCTGGATTTATAGCTAAAATTATATAATTTTTCCTAATGGTCAGAGAAAAGATACGTCCATGTGGCCTTGTGCTATTAATAAACCAGCCACACACCATCAGCCTTTAATCCTTTAACGAGCTGACACTATTATCGCCAGAGCCAAACAAAATCATTTGCCTTCTTGTGCAGTTATAATCAGCTCAACTGAAATGTACAGTGGAGCTTACAGTGCTGTTGAATCACAGCGATCACTGTTAAATGCGTTTATAGTAAAAACACTCATCTCATTGGCTTCAAATGGTAACACATTTGTATTTTCATTCTGATGTTTCCTGCACAATGATGTATGGTATGTTCAGGCCTAGAGTCCTCTATTCAGCCTTGAAATAGACTTTTTCTGACTAGACTGTCTGATTTGTAATATCCAAGGCCTATTTCTATCTTGGCTGTATGTTGCAATTTAGTGTACCTCAGGGTTGTCTGGACGCAGCCTTCCTACTGTGCAACCTATAAACAACCAAAAGCAAGTGATAGGACAAGGCCATTCACCCTGAACAGATTTAGTTTTACTGTGGGGGCTGATACAAGACAAACCCAGACACATACGCACACACACTCATCCACACACTGCAAAGTCAGTGTTGCGTAAGGGTTGAAATCTCCTGCTCCAGCTAATACAGATCCAAGTTACATAGCAGGTTAGCCAGCAGCTTTGACTCTACCAGATAGGGGGAGGGGAGAGTCTGGAAGGCCCAGACTAGCCTACTTGTTGTGGCCGGCTTGGAAGGTGCTTGCAGATACCAGCCATATTGAAAGACTCCTTTGCATTAAAATACATTGAGGCAAATCATCTCAATACCATTGTCCAGCATGGATCTTATGTGTGATTTATGCCTGTAGTTAAGCTTTGTTTAAAGATCTATTTGCTCTTTCCATAATATTTGCCAAACAGGCCACTTAGACTGTTTACATATTTGCAGAAGAAGATAAGCCCCAAACCAGGAGACATATCTTTCGTAAAGTAAATGTTCAAAGTTACAGTCAGTGTCCGATCTTACTTCACGATGCCATAGTTATTTGTTTTGATATGAACTCTTTAATGTTAAAAGTCGTCAAATGTATAACTCAAGCCGATGGCTGGTTCACGTTGACAGGATGTCACGATGCGCGTTGCTGACATAGGAGGGAATGTGCTTTTTCTCGCTCTATCAGAAAGTATAGTTCAGGCCCTAATGTTTGCTTAGCTCATTCAGCAGCTCTGGTACACAGACGTGGCCACCGCCCAACAAGCCTTACCCAGCGGTCAGGAAATGCCTGGGAGCGGGTTGGCTCTCAGCTGAATCCACGACTGGCCAAAAGGTTGAGTTCTGTCGGACGGCCCTCAGGGGTGTAAAAGGCACCATGTACATGTATGCAAATGAAGAAAAAGTGAAGATTATTTTCCCTTACACTTCCCTTAAAGAAGTAAATCATATCTACCTAAATCACACACATGGTTCAACTTAAAGCTTAAACGTGTAATGTTGCCAGTTGTACATTCTCTTATTTCAAATGTGATATTTATTTTGAAAGGGAGTTTATGCTGCCATAAAGTGGAGATGAATAGGAAAGGAATACATATTGGGTTAGAAGAACACAGAAAAGGTCCTTCTGTCACATTGAGCCACCATTGTCCATGCCAGCGATGTGATTAAATGAGCTACAAATGGTGAGTATATGTGATGTGAAATTTGCCTTTAAGCACAGTGGAGTTACTGTCACAACATCTGACTATCAGCAAAGCCTTTGTCGGGCGGTGTCGGGTACTGCTTGTTTAAAACCATTTCAGTAAATTCTTATGTTGTTCATTTGGAAACAATTGTCAGTGGCAAACATGTTATGGACCATAATATGGTATTGCCACATCTAGAAATGGGCAACTGAATGAATTATTCATAAACACAAATAATCTTGAATAAGATACTGGAAGACAATGGAAATGGGCACAAATGATGCCGTAATATCAAGCATATGGAACAAATATTGCAGCAATATTGAGAAGTTGGTCAGAAGTTGTTCCTTTTTGTGGAAAAACCTCAAGACGTTTTAAATCCTTTTGAAGACCACACAACAAACTTTCTGTTCTACCCCGGCCACAGTGGCGCTTCCATGTGTCCAAACTACTACCAGTTGTTTCTAGAGAGGGTGGAGAAAAAGCTGTCTCATTTGACACCCCACCATTCCAACTTAAACGGCGACCAGGTACATGTCTCTCTGCAAGGACACTTTTTGACAAACATATTTTAGTAAGAATGCAAGGTGATTTAAGTATTTGTTTGGCACGGAATCAACCTTCTTTCATTTTATATCCCAAGGCCAAACCACCAGTGTAGAGTGCATTGCATTTTCGTTTTAACAGACACTTATCCAGTCACAAAAAGCTAAGCATTTTGCTGTGTTTTTTACACTTGATCTAAATATGACCTGTGTCAGGTTAATTCGTGGATCATCACTGTTAGATGGGTGAAGAGAACAAATAAATCCATCTTGAACAAATAAGTCCAGTGCCAAGAAGCCTGATGTTTTGGACTGGTTTGAAGTGCAGTGAATAAATCTTATTTCAAGTCAATATAAGTTCACTGGATTTAGTGCCCTTTCACTGATGTTGTCATTCATATCCCGTACTGTTGACCTGACAGTGCTGATCTGCTAGAAGTTGCTTCAAGTCACAGAAGGGGATCAGCTTAAACTCCCCCAATCAGAAGCAGACTAGCCATCTGGCATTTTGGCAATTACTAGATAAGCTGGTCCATGTCTGTCTGCCTGTTTTTGTTGGTGTTGCACAATATTAACATTATCTGGACAGCAAAAAAACTATTATTTGTGGTCAAGCAGGGGAGTTCAAAGAAAAGTTACAAAATTGCTGAACTTACCAGATTTTATAATTTAGGAACCATTACAGTGTCCTCTAAGGGATGTTTTAGTGGACAGATTCGTGGAGATTCTTCAGTGACCTTGATTTATTTTGTTCAGGACTAAACTTATTCTGTGTCCGCAAAACCACCCCTAACTGAGGTACTGAGAGAACCTAGTGACACATGCCGTCCAAACAGAAGCAACTGAATGCTCTTGCCACTTACAGCTTCTACGAGGCATGGAGGGATGATGTGAATTCACACTGACGTGTCAAATGAATTTCCATTCCTGGAGGCAAAGCTTGGCCAGAGCTGCCATGACAGAGAAGGAGAGAGACACGTTTGTCCACAATGCCCCAGGTCTTCTCCAACCTGCGTGTGTTTTTGCCAATAGTACTATCTCATGTTGTTGCGCTCCAACCAGTATTTCAGCTACCAAACATGTTTCAGTTCTCTACTGTATCCTTTTTGCTGAAAGGGGCAATGTTGTTAGGCAACATCAGAAGTACCAGTTTAATTTGGTACGTTAGTGTGAAAATAGTTTTTGGTTCTCAACTTCTTAGTATTCACATCCCAGAAGCTTCAACTGTACTGTTCTGAGGAATCAAACAGGAGTCCATCAACAAAGTTTTTAGACATTTTGTTTTTGCTCCTCGTCTAGAGTAGGCAGCGCCTCGAAAAGTAATTGCTTATTCTGAACTCTCCATTCTTCACCCTTGTTTATTTGCATCAAAACAATAATGGAATTCTGCACAGCGAACCGTGCCATTGTTGTGTGAAGCAACTTCTTATGACTTTGACTGCATTCCTTTGTCCTTCGTTAAATCAGTTATTAGCCTGCATGCAAACACAGAGGGATGGGTAGCGTTTTGCAAAAAGGGTGACCTGTTGTGAATAACAGTAATAATCTTTCAAAATATTATTTTACGGTCGACGGGGAAGCTAAGTAAAATGGGGATGGTGAATTGGGAGCCCAAGCTAGAAGCAAGACCTTGCATTTAACCCAGAACTAAAAAGGCCTTCTGCTAACAGAAATGTAATCAGTGAAGCAGAATCTCAGTGTTTAAACTGACTCTGCTCCAACAATCTGCAACATCAGCAATCCAAACATAATTAATTACCATTCCCTGCTTTGCTTTATTTTGGCCCACCGTGGTCTTTTATCGATCAAACTTAGCATCACCCTTCAGATGTGAGGTTGCCTGCGCTTCATTATAACACAGCACGCGTCAATATTTTGCACATTCGATTGGAACATTCCGGGTTGCTTCCGCTAGTGTTCAGTGGTCAATGAGGAATAAAATAATGGATTTTTGAGATCAAGTTTATCACCTCAAAAGCTCATCTACTTTATTTTTCACACCATCTGTTGTGAAGCTTTGACCGTACACCACGTTGCTTTTCTTTCGTTCACAGGAAGAAGTCCTTCCTGTTCTCCGCCCTCTATGCTGCCTGTATACTAGGGGGTCGCCACGTGATGAAACAAAGGGAGAAGTTTGAGCTGAGGAAACCACTGGTGCTCTGGTCGCTCACTCTTGCAGTGTTCAGGTAACATATGGCAGATATTAAGGTTGGTCTGGTAGTGTTAAGAGCACCATGCTCTGCAGATTGAGCAGGGTTGTGTATGCTCGATTCCCACACAGTATCAGTAGAGACAAAGAAAACTCAGCACTCACTTATTTATGTTGCTTTTTATAAGAGTGTCAGCTAAATTACTTGTAAATGTAGATGGTCTACCAACTTCAGGGTCCTTGGGTTTGAACAAATGCATCTACTAATTGTTCTCTGTGTGCCCTCTTGCCCAGTATATTTGGTGCTGTCCGCACTGGGAGCTACATGACATACATTCTGATGACCAAAGGGCTCAAGCAGTCGGTGTGTGACCAGAGCTTCTACAACGGGCCAGTCAGCAAGTTTTGGGCCTATGCCTTTGTGCTCAGTAAAGCACCAGAATTGGGTAAGATGGCCGACTGCTACTTTCCTGTCTATAATGCATCACTAGGTTTTTTGGTGTCTTTAGTGTCCTTTGTGGTGTAAATGCCTTTTCATAATTTTCTGTTACAGAATATTAGAAAATATGTAAATAAAAAATATATAAAACATTTACTTTGCATTCTAGTCATTTAGCACATTTTATCTGACCAGCTGAACAAAATTGGATAAGTGCCTTGTTAATATGAAAACAGTTTGGCTCTGGGATTTCAACCAGTCACATTTCAGTTACTGGCCCAACACTTGTCCTAACATATATCTGTATCTCTGCTTCTGTTTGACCCCAATAATCCACACAAGGACCAGCACATATTATATTACACATGAAGACATTTACACATAGAACATTAGACATGAAGTCATCAACACACAGAACATCACACATAAAGACATCAACACATATACCTTTACACATGAAGACATCAACACATATACCTTTACACATAATGACAACAACACATAGACCTTTACCCATGAAGACATCAATACAGAGACCTTTACACATGAAGACATCAACACATAGACCTTTACACATAAAGACATAAACACATAGACCTTTACACATGAAGACATCAATATGTAGACCTTTACAACACATCGAACATTACACATAAAGACATAAAGACATCAACACATAGACCATTTCACATGAAGACATCAACTCATAGACTTTTACAAATGAAGACGCTGCAAGGTCAGACATATCACAAGCAGTAACACCAAAAATATATGAAAGGACATATTCTAATATATGCCCTGTCACCGCAAAGGGTCATAGGTGACCTTTCCATCATCCCCCCCAAAAGTCTGATATTTTTGTGTCTGGGAATCAATTTTCTGCATGTCTGGTCCTTTTGTGTTTACCCAGACCTCCGGTCAATGGGGCTCCACACCCTGTCAGCTCAATACAAGCCCAGAGCAGGAGCTCCCTCTCAGGGGCACAGGGAGGGGGATGTAAGCCTCTACCCCTAACCTGGCTCTAGTTGGGTGCTGTCCAAAATCTGCTGGCCTATGACCAACCCACAGAGGCCTAGAGCACAGCAGCTTCTTTACTGTAGGCTAAGCACTGCTCGCTGTAACAGAAACTACAGGGGCCTGAGAGAGAGATGGACCCTGATGAAGCACAAACACCCTCTCTCTTTCGCTCTCAAAGACTCACACATGCTTTTTCTATCTTTGTGAGGACCAACAATTGAGTACCATTAAAAAAGCTAATCCTTTACAAACCATAAACACATTTTTAGTAAAATGATTGGCGCGGACATTGTCCCCACTTTCTTTATTTTTATTTACTTAACTAGATATACAGTGCTGTGCAAAAGATAGTAAGTGTTTTTATGTAAAAACAATATATATTGTATTCAAGTAGTCATATTTATTATACATACATGACTGACCGCCACTTTTTTCTTGTTTTGAAATACAGTGTAGACTATGTTTTAAGTGACTATTGTAGCTGGGAGCAGCTGATTTGTAATGGAATATCTATTATCAGTAACAATAATTCACTCCTGTGTTCCAATGGCACATTGTGTTTGCTCATCAGAAACTTGAATGTTTATAATTTTAAAAGCATAATTAGTCACAAAAAAAACTCTCGCGATTATTTTTGCACAACTGAAAACTGTTGTGCTGATTAAAGAACCAATAAAACTGGACTTCATGAGACTTAGTTGAGTATAAGTAGCATCTGCAAGGCTCATTCAAACAATGGGCAGAAATGAACTACTCTGTTCAGAAAGTTATTAGTCTATTCTTGTTTAAATTAAGGGATATTTGATGCAAGAAATTGCCAAGAAACTGAAGATGTTGTACAATGCTGTGTACTACTCCCTTTACAGAAAAGCGCAAGCTGGTTGTAACTAGAATGAAAGTGGAGTGTGAGGCCCCAGTGCACAACTGAGCAAGAGGACAAATATGTTTGCAAAGTACTGTTCATACTAACACAGGGGTAAAGGGAAATTGGAATTATCTGTCAATTTTATCTGTTCTAGCAGTTTTCACAATACTCCAATTAGTCAGGTGTGGTAAGTTAAGATTAACTGCATCTTGCAGTGTTTGCGGGCATGTCCAGATTCTATAAATGTAGTCCAAGTCATCCATATGACCAGGACAAGGACAGTATTAAAAATGAACTACTACTTTTTGAAATAAATTTAATGGTTTAACTTATGTTTTTATTTTGTATTTGTAAACATTATCTATCCATTAAATATGTTTATGGTTTTACGATTTAGATAAAATATTTATTTTGGAAGCCAATTACATTATGAAGTTGGGCTGCACAATTAATGGAATTTTGGTTGCGATGTTGACATGTGAAACTTCCAGACATTGAGACATTGTCCTACACAACAACTTGGTTATTAAGAGTTTATCTTCAAGGTCGTTGCCTTACAACGTACTTGACACCGGAGTAAATATTGCTCAAGAGTTAATCTGTGCATGTGTTTTTATGTATGACTGACCATCTGCATGTTTTTCTGTCTGTGTGTGTGTATATGCGTGTCTGATCGTTGGCCTGTCTTTTGTCTGTGTGGTTCTGTGTGTGTGTATTTCTATTTGGCTCTCGTTTTAATTGTCTCTAAACCCTCTTTCTTTCTCTTGTCTCAAATGTTCTTGGTCCCCTCTTTCCACCTCTTTCGCCAAACCCCCTCTGGCCGCTGCAGGTGACACCCTGTTCATCGTGCTGAGGAAGCAGAAGCTCATCTTCCTCCACTGGTACCACCACATCACGGTACTGCTCTACTCCTGGTACTCCTACAAGGACATGGTGGCCGGTGGCGGCTGGTTCATGACCATGAACTACCTGGTCCACGCCGTCATGTACTCCTACTATGCCCTGAGGGCGGCCGGCTTCAAGGTCTCCAGGAAGTTGGCCATGTTCATCACGCTGACCCAGATCACGCAGATGCTGGTGGGCTGCGTGGTGAACTACCTGGTCTACTCATGGATGCAGCAGGGCCAGGAATGCCCGTCGCACGTGCAGAACATCGTCTGGTCCTCACTCATGTACCTGAGCTACTTTGTGCTCTTCTGTCAGTTCTTCCACGAAGCCTACATCGACAAGACCAGGAAGGCAGCCGCTGCCAAGGCAACAGCCGCTGCCAAGGCAACAGCCGCCTCGGCCAGAAAAGCCCAGTAGGCACGTTTTGGAAGGTGAAGAATGAAGACGGTGGACTTTAATGACTGACGAGAAGGGGGGAGAAATAACTATTGAGGAATGGATGGAGGATGGATTGGGGGATGGGTGATGAATGGATGAGGAAGTTATTAAAGGGTGAGCTGGGGGGAGATAAAAGTTGGGGCTTGTTTGTGCTTTAGCATACTGCAAACGCACAGGTGTCAGACGTCTTGATGGGAAAGCCATGTCCCGAGAGCTGCACTGACCAAGAAAGTACTATCCATCTGGCCAGAAAACTGTCAGTGTGTCCTTTACCGGATATTTCTTCGGCTCCCACTTGATTCTCTACATTTAGGAAAAAAAGATATAATAAATCGAAAAGGACAGTTGAATTTTATAAGATAAAGGAAGATCTCCTTAAGTTACTTGATAAAAACATGTTGGTACTTATGAAGAACTAGACGTCCTAATGTATGATTAAAACATCTAGGTGTGTTTTTGTCAATGTATTTTCTTTATTGTTCTTTTTGTGGGGTCTGTGGCCCTGGGTGTGTGTGAGAGATGAACTTGTGTATGACGGCTGGTTATTTTTCCCTGGATGACTTGGCCTGGCGGAGCGAACAACACTGTAACTTTTGCATCCTTCATTGCAACACAATATTTTCTCAGGTCTTAGGTTTTTCTGTATGTTTTCTGATAATTTGCATATCATCTTGATAAAGATCTTGATACAGACCAGATGTGGGTTTAAATGGTGCCTAAAGGATTCAGGGGGGTTGGGTGCCTAGGTAAATTTAATCTTAAGGCATAGATTATGGAGAAATTGATTGATGAAAAAAGTCAGTTTCCCATTTTGAAAGTATCTCAACAGTTTCGGTCTTCGCAAGCGTGATATCCTGCGTAGCTTAGCGACCAGCAGGAGTTCCAGCTCCTAATCTATGTATTATCAGTTTGAGCTCAGAATGATCAGAACATGTTCTTTATGCCATACATTTAGCACAAAATGTACTACCATGGCTGTTCACAAGCAGTCTGTATTTTCCAGTCAAATCCTATGGCTTTCCATAGGCTCTAGTGCTATAGCAGCTGGCTCCAGGCTTCTTGATATCCCCCTCTTTCCCTTTGTTCTGGCCCGCCCTTACTTCAAAAACATGAGCCTGTGAGATGTCTCGCATCCTTGTAGATCATTGGGTGGCCATGTTCAGCAGGACCAGATCTTGAATGCATAATGGGTCCATTTTGGCCAACTCACTGATCATCAACAAGTTGTTATTTAGGTTTCAAGGCAATTTGCAGGTCAGCCAGTCTGCAGTCACCTGCTGTAATTTTGTCGCCAGTTGGTCACTATTTACCCATGATACACTGCGGTTTTAATCCTGTTTAACACAGCTAATAAATCATGTGACCACACTATGTGTGTGGCATGCTGGGAAAATGACTGATAATTACCTGTTCACTTGCCTGTAATGACCTCAAAGTCGCCAACCTTATTGGAAAGCGAGATGTCATACATTTCCAAAGACTTTAATGAAGGAACGGGACTTAGAATAATGCCTTGACACTGGTGTACATCAAAGTGAAAGTAAAACATACTTATATTGAGAAAGTAAAAACATGCAATTGTTCAAATTCACTGTTATAACTTTTAAGTAACCTGTATCTTTTTCTGGTCTTTGTCGCGCTTTTGTTTTCACAATGTATAAATGGAAAGCATTGTTGAGAAAGCATTGTTGCATATTAACTTATGGGCACAAACTAATTCTGCTTACATTTTCCTATCTGTTAAATGTTATTCTTGGCTTTGGCATTACAGATAACATTCCTTCCTATGATTTGATCAGTTACTCATTGGTGGATTAGTACAATATTAGTATTGGTAAAGGATTTTTTCCAGTGGATTTCATAGTGTGTGTACACAGATATTACAACAAATTAGGACGTAAATGTCCATAAACTGTTTAAAACTGACCCAGATGAAACAAAAATATATATTTTCGGTGTTACGCTAGACTAGCAAGCCAGTTGTAAGGTTTCACTCAAAAGACTGGGGACTAGTTTTCATTGTCTAAGTGATAATAAGTAAAGACTGGGGACTAGTTTTTATTGTCTAAGTGATGATAAGTAAAGACTGGGGACTAGTTTTCATTGTCTAAGTGATGATAAGTAAAGACTGGGGACTAGTTTTCATTGTCTAAGTGATGATAAGTAAAGACTGGGGACTAGTTTTAATTGTCTAAGTGATGATAAGTAAAGACTGGGGACTAGTTTTCATTGTCTAAGTGATAATAAGTAAAGACTGGGGACTAGTTTTCATTGTCTAAGTGATAATAAGTAAAGACCGGGGACTAGGTTTCATTGTCTAAGTGATAATAAGTAAAGACCGGGGACTAGTTTTCATTGTCTAAGTGATAATAAGTAAAGACTGGGGACTAGTTTTCATTGTCTAAGTGATAATAAGTAAAGACTGGGGACTAGTTTTCATTGTCTTAGTGATAATAGTGCAAAACTAATGAGGGAAAAAGCCATGCAGCGCAGAACCAATGTTTTTGGGTCAGGGGCATCATATCAATGCGGTAACTTTACATTGGCCATCAAGCAACCGACTAAGGGTGTTAGGAGTAGCCTTAGGAGCAGCATTAGGAGTGATATTAGAGGTTAGGTAAAATAAGTATGGTTTAGGGTTAGGTTTGGGGAAAGGTGACGTTTCTGGGGTTTCGGGTTAGAGTTAGGTTTAGTTAAATTTTGATGTTCCCATTTTAGAATAGTTTAATTAAATGTGTGTGTCCTTGTGTGTGTTTTTCCATGTGTGCACATACACAAGTGCTTCCGTGTATTTGGGTATTTAAAAGAGACCTGAACCTCTCTTATTGTGTTATTGTTCTCAGCCAACAGCCAGGCTGGTTAAGTTGCATACCTGGAAAACAGTCTAACATTTTAGAAATTCCACCTGCTAGCCTCAGGTAATGGGCGGCAACAACTATATGTATGCAGTTCCTGTTGCATACTGAAAAAAAACACTTCACACACAAACTGAACATCTATATTAGCTTGCAACATACAGCGGGAACTACATCTGTGATTTGTTAAGACTGAACTTGCCTCACCTGAATGACCAGAGGTCGAGGGAACTTTTTAGTTTGAATAGTTCTTTTGAACACGGACAAATGTGATTTTCTTTTTAAAAAAAATAAAACTTGTGTGTTGTTGTCTTCTGGTTAACACTGGAAAAAAACAAGTAAGTAAATAAATAAAAGCAAACAACACAATCCCCTCTCTATTGCTCAGATGAAGGGACCAGCCCAATGCTCAAAGCTTTATGCAAAAGGATGAGCACATCTGAAGAGGCCTGCGAACCTAATGGAGTGGTGGGAGCCATGTTGGAACTGCATCTTGTCATTTATCATCATCAAAGGGGCATCCTCCGTTGTTCCATGTTTGTCTTTGTGTCCATCAATATGGTTGCTGGGTGCGACTTTGTTAGAGAAGTGGTAATATCGGTGCAGGATGACTGTCTACATGTTTTTGGGGATAAAGCACTAAAGAAAGTTACATCTCGCAACAAATTGTGAAAATGTATTTTGCTTTGTGTTCCATTTTCTCTGTGTTGATTTTTTTACTCTGTAACAGTAAAACCAGTTCAAGAACTCAACATGCTTGAAGTGCACAGCGAGTGCCCTAGCTATCACAGACAAACATGTTTGCTTCTGCATCAAGCACAAAATAACAAACACCACACTCGCCATATCGGTACAGATGTTAACTGGCTATCAAGCTAGCCTGTAGGTTATTGCAGGGGTCTCCTAATACTGTCCTGGAGGTTTTCACTCCAACCCTAATTAGGCACACCTGACATTAATAATAACACAGTTAATGATGGCTACATATATATGGTGTTGGAGGGAAAACAGCCAGGACAGTAGGTCTCCAAGAGCAGGGTTGGAGACCACTGGGTTAGTGCAATAAACATCAGAAGTTCAGAGGTCATTGCTACAGTAATAGAGCTTCAAGCCTTATAGCTTTGTAGCTACCAGAGATAGTTGCAGGCTTTTTCTCTTGGTGAAACACAAAATGTGTGTTAATTTTTTTGTAAGCTTGCAGCTGCCTTAATGCACAATCTACATTCTGCGCAGGTTAAATCCCAAGGCAAAGCAGAGGAGATTTATCATGATTTATCACTTAAGTCAACTCTTTTAAGTGATTAAAACCACAAGGTAATTTTTCCTGGCTATTTGAGTTATTTATACTTTTATACCATTTACTTACACTCTATGGTATGGACATAGTTGTCTCGAAAACGTACATGATTTGTTAATAATTTGTCATTCCTCTGTTAAATGTCTTTTCAACTGCAATAAAGCAAAGCAACATTCCCAGGTCTGCTCGCATTTCCTGCAGCTTCCAGACAGCTTGGATGTTACACAAACATAATTACAATATCGGGGTTCATATGTCTGCTAAAAACATTCAGTTTTAAGTTGATAGTGCACTTCGTTCATGTGATTTTACATCTATATTTCACATTTTTACTGTGTATCGACTGTAGATGTGGAGAAAATATGTCTAGCTGGCCATTCGGTCTGACTGGAGAGAGAAAAGCATTGTGGGTTTTGTTGTCTTCATTCTCAACAGATCTCTACAACCAACTTCCCATATTGCGTGCTTACTTTTCATAACAATGAAATGCTAAGATCATTTTGGCCTCCCTAAACATAAATGATTACGATGGCCCCTGCTTTAAATAGTCAGCATAAAATGTGACAAGCATTTCCATCCATTCCACCATGCCCCTCGGCGCCAAACATCTCTGGGAGGAAATCATCTGCCACAGCCATCCGAGCATATAATGGGCAACGAGTATTCAAAGCAGGAGCTGCTGGCTTGTTTCTCCTGGCACACATCCTGTGCCTACTGTATGTGTTTGGTTCGACGACAGGACGACTACAATGACTGTGTGTCAACATAAGGAGGAATTAGTTAACTGTTAACATAGGTGAAACTAGATAGAAAACACTACTACATGACACATGATGGTATTGAAGGTAAAGCAGTAGACGGTACATAGTGACTACTTCTTCTCTGACATGCTACCATGCCACGGGCGGCATGATTCATGGTAATGATTCACGGTAATGAGGTCAGATGGAGATGGAGGAGTGGCCTGCTTTCACCCGGAAGGTTACGGTGCTGATGGAAAAGAACCATTCCAGTAGAAGCAATATGTCCAAGTTCTATTTGAAGATAACAGATATATGTTAGCAAATCTTAGACAAAAAACCTGTCGCAGAATTCTACATCTAATACCATTGATCTGCCAAAGTTCTTAGGGCTTGTTCACATTACGATACAATTTCCTCTTGTAATTTAAACAAGCCCTTAGTTATGCCTGATGACCCAGATGCAAACTCCTCAGGGAACCATGAACATCCGCGGAGAAGGGGACCTTTGTGTGGAGCAGAGAATGGGGGGCTTGGTCAACCTTTCTTTAAACATGAGTCTTTGTTTTGTTCTCAGCCACCACTATTGGCAAATAAGCTCCATTGGGCTTCAAAGCTTTTATAGTGATTGGGTGACCCGGCACTTGATTGCCCCTAGTGGAGAAATAGAGAATGGAAATGAGTCAGAGCAAGGGCTGTGAGACTCTTTTAACTATGGTCACTAGAAAAGTTTTTGCAGTCCACTATCACCATCTTCTGGACAAAAGAAGCATAAGACCCAAATCAGGGCTGGGCATCTTTAATAGCCTCTGGGGAATGGGCAAATGCCCCTCCCCAGCAAACAGCTGATTAAACTAATTGCATTCTGAACGTAAGATCCTGATTTGTTGATTAGCCGGGACCCTCGAGGGCCCCAGAAGACTAAGGCCCCTGCCTGTCCCTAACCAAGATTTGGGTGACAATCTGCTTCAGTGGCCTGGAGCACTTAGGTCTCCATGGTGAGAGCAACAGGACACTCGCTCGCTGTTTCGACAGACCAGCGTCTTGTTGGGCACATTATCCCCAGTGTTCCCACATCTGCCCAGAGCCTCGCTAAACCGGCCTGAAGGGGCCAGGTCAGATGCCAGGGGGACAGAGTAGTGACCTGAAGGATCAGGGTAAAGCCTTTGAGTGGGCAGCTAACAATCTGTTTACCCCCCCTCCCCCCCATCATCCGTGGACCAAGCAGAGTGAAGGGATGGTGGGCAGCTTGGGCCAACTGCTTCTACGTACCATCTGATGCGGAAATGAGAGCGCAGAGAATCCCATCCAGTCCTCCAGAGAATCCCATCCAGTCATCTGTCCTTCTGGGAGGCGGGGGGGTTGTTGTGGTCTCTTCTGTCTCACTGACTCCCCAATTCCTCGCTCGTCGCGTCCTTTCCTTCCTGCACCCTACCGCTTTTCCTCCCTTTCCCCCACTCGCTCCCTCGTTCTCTCTCGTCCAGGTGGATTACCTCTCTCGTCTCTTAGATCCTTCCTGTTTAATTCCCAACAACTGACGAGAATATGGGAGCTGACACACACACACACACACACACACACACACGCAACACAAACCTGAAATGACAAACTTTTCGCAGCCAGTCGGGGCTGGGGAGCTTATACCTCCTACACATTATGAGGTGCACAGATGGTTGTGATGAAAGCATCAGACATGTTCATTGGACGCTGGCTCCGATGCGTCTCTCTGCCTTTAATAGCTGGTCACGCAGTACAGACCGGGTTGTTGAGACGTGCAGCATATCACACAGCCTGAACGTCGTAGCAATAGTAGCGGAAGTTGTTTTGGTAGTAGAGGTGTTAGTAGTAGAAACAAATCTGCGGCTGATATGAAACATTGTTTAAATATCAGATGAGGTTAATATTATAGAAGGAGAGTATTTTGTTATTACTGACTAGAATGCACCTAACTGAAGAGATGCCACTCACAAACTGACGTTGGTCCAATTTAGTGGTAATTTCTGCGCTGATCTACACTGTTTAGGGAGGAGGGCAATAGGAAATATAATGGAGGGCTAGATAAGTGTTCCCTTGCCGAGAAATCAATATCGATATGGCCTCTGATGGTTTAAGAAGGAAAATGCTTTGTTTTCCCCTATCAGTTTTAAACAAAGAAGCGTTAGCGGCCTCCATTAACTGTCCTCAGTCAGGCTTGAGAGAGTGTCCCACTCATTGGATACCAACACTCCCAGAGTTACAGATAGAACCATTAAATGGTTGGGTCCTTGGGTGGGAACGCATCATCACCGGAGCGCATCAGCAGCTTTTCACCGGGCCAAGGTGAGAGGCACAAAGAAATGGATGAGAGGAGACGAGATAGAAAGAAAATCAAAGTAAGTTATAAAGGCAGGCCAGATGAGGTCAGATATTTGTTTTGAAGAGTGCCAATGAGCTTCTCCGTCGTTTATCGTTCTAATTGTTAGATACGATAAAAGTCACGGGGTTGGGTTTGGGTTATAAACTAAATGTTTCAGTTAACCTACATTAATGTTTGTACATTCAAATGATATAGAGGTAACAGGAATAGCAAGAAAATGTGAATGTCATAATTGTTATTGTTCTTATTATGAATGTAATATGATTTTTTTCGGTCTAGTGAATGAACTTGCTTTTGAGACAACCC
Source organism: Novumbra hubbsi (assembly GCA_016801125.1). Classification (NCBI taxonomy): domain Eukaryota; kingdom Metazoa; phylum Chordata; class Actinopteri; order Esociformes; family Umbridae; genus Novumbra; species Novumbra hubbsi. The sequence continues at coordinate 26,365 of JACXGK010000314.1, forward strand.
AAAATTATCACTGTGAGAGGCAAGATCATGAGCACCTACTGCAATCCAAGGACGTTAATTGGTAAACGCCTTGCTCCAGTTTTATCATTTGTCATCATGTCTATGGCACATGTGAAGGCTTCGTTTGGTGAGGGGTCATTTCCCACAGCAGTTCACTCCCTGATTTGAATTTCGGGGAGTTATGGACTTTTTTGGCAGCTCACCCCATTGAATTTTAATTTCAAAATAAAATAAACAAGGATACCTGGGATAGACCTCTGCTCAACTTTCACCTTCCACGAAAAATGAACCCTGGTCGGACGAGCGACTTTCCAACGCGTTGCATGTACTTCACAGCGCAGAAAGTTTTTTGTTGCTACTGTGAATGTAATTGAATTTACATTATGTTAATACAATTTAAATGAAATTGTCTTTACGACAATTGACGTAGTCTAATCAGTCTCAAATTCTAAACTGGACTTAAGAGTCAAAATCAATTTAATATCTGATAATTAGTGGACATGAAAACATATTCAGTGATGACTGTTGATTCATTAAATTCACAGTGATGCAGAAAAACACATAATCCACTAGGATTTGCATTTCATTTTCCAGAGCTGCGATGATTCTATCAAAGAGTCTTGGGATACAAGGTTTTTATTACCAGCCAAGATATACAAGCATCAGCTCATACGTGAGCTCTAGCAGGTCCGTTGAATGGAAAATGTGTGATCAACAAATATAGCAAAACAACATAGAAAATAGAAACCATCTGTTCCATTTTCTTGAAGATCCCGCTAGCTGTCAATCACTCAACCTGGTTTGGAAAGCAGAAATCAGCCGTGTGAAGCTGTAAGCCTCTGACTTCCTTCTGTTCTGTCAGTAATCTTTATCTGTTCTGCTCCAGTATTCACAGATTGTGAATCACAGTGGAGGCGTCCCATATGACACCCTCACCCAAAGTAGAGCACTACTGTTGACTCAGGCACTGGATGAATGGATGGAACATTTGGGACCCAAAACATGAGACACAGAGTTACATAATGCATCTGATGTGTCTCGTCTTTAATATTCCATTTTTAGCCCGCCATGATTTTAGATGGAACCTTCTTTTTTGCGGAACCAAACTATGTAAAAAAAGACTGCTTGAATCTCATTTGTAGAAAAGGTCTGTAAAGATGGTGGGCCCAGTATACCGCAGAGGCTTCATTTGCTATTGCTAAGTTTCACCATAATATTCATTGCTATCCGCTACTCCTCAAGTGTGTATTTGGATCAGCACAGTAAACACAATCCCAGCTGTAGCTTCTATGTGCTATTAGGATGCTACAAACTAGATAGCTAACTACAGTTCTAAAAACGATGTGCCTAGTGCTAAAAGTGTGTCATATTTCAATGCTCCCATCGTTCCTCACTATTGGTCCTTGCGGAATTAGTCTATCAGTAACTAACCGGTGTAGGAATAAAACAGATGTATTTTTAAACAAATAAATATACTTCAGTATAGTCACATGAACAACATGCTGACAAGGCAAGACAATGCAGTAAGATTCTAAAAGATACACAGGTATTGTTAATAGATTTACCAGGAGCAAATGGTATAGTTGGAATGACTGTTGATTGACAATTAATATCACGGTTGCGGTGTGGAGTGGAAGCAAACGCAGACATTTTATAAAGAAAAGGTGAATTTAATCCAATCAACACAAAACAAACTGTAAACGTAAAGAAAAGGTGCTGTATGTACACAGCAAACAGAACTTAACTAAATACAAAGAAACGTGTAGCGTATCCACTGTGCAATGGAATTAAACAAAGGACAAACCGTGAACGTCGTGAGAAACACAAACAGAACAAACAATCAACCGCACCTAAAGTGTGGCTGTAGCCTAGCCTAAGTAGGCTCCACAATCAGTGTCAACTGAACACAGCTGCTCTGACTGGGGAGCCCACAGCGGCATAGAGAGAGCTAGAGGCCTCTCTAACTGACATGCCCTGACTGCGAGCCCCAAAGCATAGAGGAGGCTAGGGGCTCCCAGCCAGGACATGAAAATATCTTTCAAACTGTATGATCAGTAAATCTTTGATTATTTCACTTAGAAATAAGTGAAAATTTTAAACATTTGGAATAGTATTTCCCAGAACCATTTTCATTTTATGTTATCCAGAAGACTTTTCGTATTAAAGTTAACAAGTAAGACTTCACCTTAGGCTGGGGACTGTGATTGCAATTCAATTAATCATTGTACACAGCAGACAATGTCCAAATTGAATGATTGGTGGTTGATAATTATGTTTTTCCTGAACAAGAAATATACTGTTTGAATAATTCCCATTGATTTAATAAAATGGCAGCTGGTAGAACCAATGTAAATATGTCAAAGCTACGCCAAGCGCAATAAAATTCCTCATACGTTTTTTTGTTTATTTTCATATAAAGCCTAAATGTTGACGTAATATGACATTGCAGCCACTGTCTGATAAAATATATAAACATCCCTAACACAACAGCAAAAGTTGGAACCCTGTAAACAAAAGCACACACAAAAGGATAGATACTTGTTTTTGCTAACATAGGCCTATCTAAAACCTAAACTTAACACTCAGGAAACCTCTTACTCAGGTTGCTCCATAACAACCATATTACCTTGTTCCACATCAGGGCCCCCAAATGTTCTCGACATGTGTCTGCATATACCCAAAAAGCTCTGTTGTTTTTCGCTATCATGAAAATTGTCCAGTGAAATCAGTAATGTAGCTATTTTCTACAGAATACAGGGCCAATAAAACCAAACCCAAAGCGAAACAAAAACAAAGTGTTTCCTCTGCCTGCAATCGTGACTCACTTTGTTTCACTATCCTTTCACTGGTTCGGTCTGGTGAATCTCCAGTAGGGGTCCAGGGGACCGCCTTGTTGAACGACATTCAGTTTGGATTCGTGGCTAGCAGTCTCAAGGTTCCAGAGAGTGTGCAGCTGTCGGAGGAAACCAGATTTTAGATGAGCTGAGGGGTGGAGGAGGCAGGCTGTGGGTCGTCCAGGAAGATGAGGTTGTTGATAGACTTGAGGTGGTTGGCGCCCGTTTCCTTGGTCTCCATGGTAGCCGAACTAGAGGAGCACTCATATCCTCTGTTGAGGCTGGGAGTCCCCGCATCCTCTGACAGGAAACCTTCACCTGGCCAATCAAAGCAAGGCTAGTCTAAATGAGGTGTGTAATAAACCTTTTGCTGTCAATATGGCTTTGTATTAATTCACCAAACAGATATTGAAAGGTTCTCACAAAGAAACGACCTGGTCAAATCATTATTAATTGGTTATAAACTATAGCTACCACTATGGTTTGACTGTGATTCATTTAACTGCACGTGATAGTACCTGTGTTAGGAGGGCTAGGAAGACATGCGGCTTTTGTTGGACAGTTTAAGACACAAAGGACTTTTCCATCGGGTTCCAAAACAACGTAGCACTACAATGGAAGAAGATAATGGTTAAGGCAGCACATTATCAAAGGGATCAAGTAACACCACTCAGGCGTTCATCCAGATTTACATGGTTGTGGGATTGTTGTGTACTGTGTTCTTGATGACATACACAATTGAAACGGTGCAGACATCCCACCGAGCCAAATCATTTGAAGGACAATATTGAAGATATTTTCAATGTCTCATGTACGTTGGATTCAATGCAACCTTCCCTGGGGCTTTGGTGGATATACTTACCCTTGGTGTACTGGGAACTGTGTTCTCCGACATTGTGACATCACTGGAGCTTGTCTCACTCATGTCGTCCACAGAAGAATGTCTCTGGAAGAACTTGTATCTATCACATGGGGTATTATTGTGTGTCAAATGTCATATGTGTCAATGGTCAAATGTAGTCATATAAGCTGTTGTTAGCACCTGGATGTGGTCATTGATCAGCATCACCTGATACAGTAGGAGACACTCGCCTTCATGTCATAACGTTGACACAAAAAGCAACGATGGGCTATGTCAGTGTTTCTCCACTTTTTTGGGGCCAGCGCCCCCCTAGCAATTATTCAGCCCTTAACACCCCCCAGAAAATAAGATGCAGGCAAATTGCCCAGAATATTAATGATTATTATTTGTATTATTGTTATGATTGTTATTGTTGTTGTTATATTTATTGTTGTTGCTATTGTTATCATAAAAAATAATACCGTGTTATCATAAAAAAAAAAACAACAAAAGTGTACATAATTCAAGGGAACAAAAATGCCATGTGAATAGAAATTATATCTTAAGGTGTTTAAACAAATCTACTTAAATTAGGTAACAGCAGCTAATCAGCTAGAAATGTAACATTCAAACCTTAATTAGTTATCACAAACAGTTAGCAATTTAACATTCAAATCTAAATTAGGGATTTATTGCCTAACTTGAAAAAACTTGTTCACACAATAAACACATTGGAAGTTGTGGATTGGTTGGAGAATGTACAACCCTAAGGTATTCAATTAAATACTGAATGCATGTTTCATGGTTCTGTGCCATGTGTTCATTGCATATGTGCCTGTGTTCATATGCTTTGGCAACATTTTATTGCAGCCATGTCAACAAAGCCACTTGTATTGGATAGGGTTTAATTGCACATCGGGATTCTGGACGCTAAATTGCCTTCAGGGGAAGTCCGTCAGCAGAATATTCCTCTTGTAAATGTGTAGCCACTGTGATTACAAAGCATTCAGTGTGTATCCCTCAGTGAAATTAACACTTTTAAGAGAAAGAAAATCTTCCACGTGTAATACCACGAAAAAGAGCGTCCATTTTCCAGAGTATACACAGTAAACGCAATTCTGGTGAAATGTTACAGATGATACTCTGACGTCCCGTTCCCGTGACGGCAGCACTGAGCTGGGCCACAAGAAGCTGACAGAAACACAGCAGAGAGAAAGTTACCAAACACCGTCTCGTCCATTTGCTTAAACGGGCAGGTTTTATAATGCAGACCACAGTGTTTTGCAAGTAGTTGAAAACTCATATTGTTAAAAATCCTATTGTCGTGAACTTTTGGTGTAAACGTTCCCCCTACACCAGCTCAACGCCCCCTCATCAAAATAGGGCATCCAGCACCCCCCTCGTTGTCCTCTGAACGCCCCCTGGTGGACGGTACCGCCCCTGTTGAGAAACACTGGGCTATGTGAAGCTGCATAACAGCTCATATAAGTGGAAAGAACTACGCTGACTTAAAAACAAAGGATTGTGGACCTAAATTATCTTGTCTGTGCTTGTTCATGTTAATAACATTAAGGTGTCCTTGAATGTCAGGGAGCATCAACAACTTCCCAAGCAATGGATTATTTGTGTTATTTGAATCTCTTCAATGGATTTCTTTTCTTTTTTCCCCCGCAGGGCATGTGTATCTAACTTGTGTCCTATGGCCAACTCTTGGGACAGTCAATGGTGAGATATGTGCCTTCCAAAGCCCAACAGAAGCCGTTCTAATTCTTGTTGCAGTGATCACTCAGACAAGAGGTTTGGTCCGGATGTGCCCGGAGGAACGTACCCTTCTGCTTTTTACCTCGCCTGGCCTCACTGGCACCCAATCTGCCACAAGATAGCGGGACAAGGACAAGTATCCCCCATGAACCCGCTGCGCCACCCGAAGACCCCCCTTCAATACATTCCAACACACCACTCCAACACTGCCAGCAGCACTGGGGGTAGAATATGAACTGAAATACAGAGGTTCATATCTATGTAAATGGGATTCTTGACCAGAGAGACCATGTCCGGCGATGGTGAAGCGTATCCCTGTGGCCTACAGCATGTCTGTAGATAATAGCACGTGCACTGAGCATTGACTCAGGAAAGGGTTAGGACACCAATCTCATAGTTTACTTATTCCGATGGTGTTTGTTTGATCTCTGTGACCTGTCTGTTCACCCGTCTGCTCACCTGGAGAAGATACAGTGTGTGTGTGTGTGTGTGTGTGTGTGAGTAGTTGGAAATAATCTCGATTTTCAGCAATGTTAAAGTGTGAGTGAATGACTGTGTCTGTGCGTGGGTCATTGTCACTGCATACTCACTGTGGTTTGCGTCAGTGCTTCGAGCTAGAGAGACGAAGCTTCACCGGGGTACATCTGTACCTGCAGCCAATTGTGAAAGGCATTTGGAGGAAATAACTATTGTCACCCGTGCTACATTTGAAACGGGAAATAGCTCAGTGGGTCCATCGTTGGGGCGATAAATGACCTATTTTGACGTGTAATTGCTGTAGAACAAGCTAAACCAAGCATGTAATTGAAAGCGTGCCTCTTCTAGCGGGAAGCCATGAGAACAGACTCAGTAGAATGAAGGGGCCCTGCTTTGTGAGTCCAAAGAGCCCCAGAACCACCGTCTCTCTAAGCCCCCAAAACATCCGTCAAGAGAATCAGCCAATTAACTTCGATAAAGGGGTTTGTGTAATGGTGTGTGTGTGTGTGTGTGTGGATTCTAAAGAAGGGGCATATATAGTTTATGTACTGGTATGCTCCTGGCGCCACAGCCACACAGGGAAGCATGGGATTTTCTTATTTCGTATTTTCTCCCTGGCTGTTGTGCCGACTCCAATATTACACGGACCCCTGAGTTTGATAGACATGTCGGGGGGTTGCCAAAAAGGGGTGTGGATACTTGTGGTGCTGAAGGCACACGTATTAAATCTGAGGGGGGCAATCCGTCCCGACGCCACTGCCCGAAAAATATTTTTTTTCATAGTCCTGCATGCATAATAAGAAATGCACGCACAACTTAGAGAACAACGCCTGTTCATACTTGGGGCATTCATAAGCCTTCATTTGGGCTTCAAAAGGGAATAGCGTAGGTCATTTTATTGATGCAAGGCCGCATTCACACCTAGCTAGTTTAGTCTGGTTGGATCGTACCCTAGATTGTTTCCCCCAATCTGTTTGTGGTAATGAGAGACCACAGTGAGAGACCACAGTGAGAGACCACAATGAGAGACCACAGTGAGAGACCACAGTGAGAGACCACAATGAGAGACCACAGTGAGAGACCACAGTGAGAGACCACAATTAGAGACCACAGTGAGAGACCACAATGAGAGACCACAATGAGAGACCACAGTGAGAGACCACAGTGAGAGACCACAGTGAGAGACCACAATGAGAGACCACAATGAGAGACCACAGTGAGAGACCACAATGAGAGACCACAGTGAGAGACCACAGTGAGAGACCACAGTGAGAGACCACAATGAGAGACCACAGTGAGAGACCACAGTGAGAGACCACAGTGAGAGACCACAGTGAGAGACCACAAATCACATAACAGGATTCTGGTCCGCGTGGAAGAGGAAGCCTTGGGGCCACTTTAAAATGATATCAAATGTTGGAAGTGATGCCAAACATACAGTGCATTGATTGACTAAGACAATTTTCAACATTAAGCAAACAGACTAATAGATGAAAAATTGCCCTCGTAAAGGGGGGGTCGCGTCACAAACTGGACAGGCGGCGCAGAATGAAGATGAAGATGAAGCGTTACATCTAGCCAGTGTGGTAAGCACTCCTGGCTCAGGGTCATCATCAGACTAACGGTTGCTCTGGTTGGAGACCTACCCAATGTAAACCCTGAAGAAACCCAGACAAATCCTCTTCAGGGTAACTTCCTTTCTTCCCGAGAACCAGATGGGGAGACCTTGCTCAGGTGTTCATCCCTAACGGATGCTACTTCAGTCCCCACCCCCCCCCCACCAGCATGTCTCCCGTCTCACCCATAGCAGTAGGTGACGCAGGCGGCGATGGAAAGCAGGGTAATGAGAACCAGCACGCAGATGGCGACGGCCACGTTTCTCATCTTGTGGCGTTCCGTCCGCTGGAGCTCCCACCACTCCAGATCGCTGAACTGGCAGCGCTCACCTATATAGCCTGCGAGACATCTAGTAAAACCACACAACAACGCCTGTTCATTTAACACCGCAATACAACCTGTTCAAATAACACCCCAGTACAATCTGTTAATAAAACACCCAACACAACAATATTACATGTTACTACGAAGATCACGTAGCAAACATTTCAAACAAGCCACGTTGTGTTGGGTTTTTTAATGAGAGTATATTGAGTATAAGTCTTCAAATGTACATATTTTCCGTGGAAACTCCTGTGGGGTATCTTCCAAACCCATGCCTAGGCAACCTTTACCACCGGACAGGTAAGGGCCGGCTTCAGACACAGAGCAACAGTGACACCTACTGCCAATGCCTAGGTTGACCAGCGCGTAAAACCCTCTCCAGAAACACCCCCCCCCCCCCCCCCCTAACACACACACACCAGTCCCAGTCTCTGTAAACAAACGTCCCCCGGAACCTCTGGTGTGTGTCGGCCAGCGGCGGTGCTGACCCGTGCCCATAACCCCCGAGGGACGGTACTTGCTTGCATGCATAGGACTCCATCTCGGGCAGGTAGAAACAGACCCCCTCGTAAAAGCAGTACGCGTGGTGGGACGAGGGGCAGCCCTCCACCGCTTTGGGGTTCACCCACTGGCTAGTGAAGTCCAACGGGCTGCGGGCGCTCGCCCACGTGGGCGTAAGCTCTACCGAGACACAGGGAGAACCAGGAAGGAGAGAGATGCGGCAATGAGGAGCTGGGGAGAGACAGGGTGCGTCGATGCTTGTGTGTGTGTGTGTGTCTCTGTGCTCACCAGTACAGTGTTGTCCTTCTAAACTGAAGCCGGAGCGACACTGGCAGTAATATCCACCGGCTGTGTTTATACACTCCAGGCTCTGGCCACTGCACGAGGCCATCTCCGACACACACTCATCCACGTCTGGGAGGGCAACAGACATGTTGATGTGTGTCTCCATTTTGGAAGAGATTTATCCTGAATGCACCTCCTGGTCCACTTTAACTTGTGTAGGTTGTTTCGTTATTTTAGTTCCCATGCAATAGGAAATGTAGACACACAGATGGACACACTTACCCAGGCAGAGCTGTCCGTCCCCAGTAAAGCCCACTAGACATCGGCAGACAGGGTTCCCTCCGTCCAGCAGGCATTGTGCATTCACGTCACAGTGGAGGGAGAAGCAGTCATCCTGGTCTGAAATTAAAAATACTACCTGATCACCCTGCTGTAGTAGAACCTTTTTTTGTGTGTTCATGGTTTGGAAAGTAGTCGAAAGTTCAACATCAAACTGTTTCGCATGAATAAAACCCCACATATTTACATTGGATTGTGGCTGTGGGATCTGGCCACTATTCTGTTCCTAAATGGTGTCCTTACAGCGCTGGAATTTTTACCTGACACCATCTTCTCAGTAAACAGCATGGGTTTGCTCCCTTCACCCTTGTGCTCCTCTGCCACCTCCCCGTTGGTGGAGAGACCTGGCATGACGCCGGGAGCACTCTCATCATTTAACGTTTGGTTTTTCAGAGAGACAGGGTCTGCCAACTCCACATCTTCAGAATCTGTACCAAAACAGGGTGCCTCTTTCAATATCAAACGTGACCTGAATAGTTCTGCAAAGCGTCAACTGCAGCTCATATCACCTGTTGCATTGGCCAACAAGCAGTCTTTGTTATCAGCTGATTGGGTGAATTGGGAGTGACAGGAGCAGTGGACCAATCCTGGCTTGCTCTCGCCCCCATTTTGATAGGTACAAACATTCTCTCCTGAGAATGAGAGTGAAAACGTATTTAGAAAAAGTGAATGTGTTTGGAACAACATAGTCTCTCTCTCTCTCTCTCTCTCTAAATACCTGGCTTGGCAAGGGGATGGACAATCACTATAGATGCTGGTTGGAGCCTGTTGCCTCGGAGATGCTCGAGTTTGAGCCCAGTCTGCTTGTCGATGCTCAGGAGCATCTGCCCCTCTCTGTCTGAGATCCACAACCTGTCCTCAAATACTGCCAGGTCAAAGGGTCGACCTGGACCCATCAGATGACACAATCAGATGACTCGATGGAATTCCCAAAAATATGCATGATTTGAAAAGTGTTTCAGCCTATAACTTTTTTGAATGTGTGCGTACCTGTATACGTGTTATGTGTTTGTGTGAGCATTTGTCGGTGTCATGTGTGTTTGCGCGAGTGTGTGTGCATGAACGTGTGTGTGTCTAAATATATGGCATGTGTGTTCCACAGAAGCCTCACCTACTTCGTTCTTGGTCAGAGTTCGTCGGTTGGAGCCGTCCAGCGAGGACGTGTCCAGTGCCCCAGTGCCGCTGTCACACCAGTACAGCTGGTCATCGGTGAAATCAACGGTCAGACCGCTCGGGGACACCAGGTCAGCGCTGGCAATGACCACACGGTCTCTCCCTTCCAAGGAAGCGCTCTGCACCGCTGGCCTTGTGCCCGTGTCGGTCCAGAACAACTTCCTCAAAACAGACAACAGGTGACCAGAACTCACCCCTCTGCAGGTGGCAGGTGGCAGAATTTGAACGAGAAAGGATGTTTTAAAATGCAGTACTTGGCTGAAGGATGAACTGCAACTCCCCGCGGTTTATGGATCCCTTTGCTGACCACGGTCACTTTGCCGAAGCCTTCCAAGGTGCTGCGTTGAATACTCGAAAGGCTGAAATAAAGGAGACTGAAGTCATGGCTTATGATGCAAATGAATCTGTGTAATTAACAGAATGTCAAGACAAATAGTACAATTCAACCTAATAGTCTCAAACAACCTACTGATGCCGTTGTTCTTACTCATGGTTTGAAAAAACCTTTTGTTATCAATACATGTCTTCAATACACTGCTCATGAAAATGAATAAAACACTTAAATCACACATTGGGTCGAAATATATTATATCAAAGTAAACAATTCGAAATCATAGGCTTTTCCAACTTGAATTTCATCACGGCAACTTATAACGTGACACAGTAGTGTTTATCCCCCCCCAAGCCTTCATGCACCCCCGACGTCTGGGCATGCTCCTGATGAGACGACAGATGGTGTCCTGGGGGATCTCCTCCCAGACCTGGATCAGGGCATCAGTGAACTTCTGGACAGCCTTTGGCGCTACTTGGCGGTGTCGGATGCAACAATACATAACGTCCCAGAGGTTCTCATGAGGGCCAGTCAATTGGATCAATGTCTTCCCCATCCTGGAGCAGCCTACACACTCTGGCCACAAGAGGCCAGGGATTGTCCTGCAGCAGGAGGAACCCCGGGTCCACGGCACCAGCGTAAGGTCTCATCTGTGATGGGAACTGGGCGTCAATGGCGGACCTGCCAATTCTGGTGTTTTCTGGAGAATACCAATCAAGCTGCACGGTGCTGGACTGAAAGCTCAGGTCCCAATAAACTCATGCATGTAGTCTGATTCTGACACTTTGCTGAAAAACATGCACACCAGTAACCCGCTGGAGGCCATATTATGGAGCTCTGGCAGTGCTCCTCCTGTTCCTCCTCACACAAAGGAGCAGATACCGGTCTTGCTGCTGGGTTGTTGCCCTTCTACGGCCCTGTCCAGGTCTCCTCGTGTACCCGCCCGTCTCCTGGTATTTCTTTCATGCTCTTGAAACTGTACTGGGAAACACAGCAAACCTTCTTGCGACCGTACATATGGATGTGCCACCCTAGAGGAGCTGGACTGTGTGCATCTCATTCTACCAGTAGTGACCAGGACACTAGGAAAATGCTAAACTAGAGAACAGTCACTCAGGAAGGATAACAAGAGAGCAGTTGACTGTGGCCACCACCTGCAAAAACCATTCCTTTTTGGGGGGTTGTCTTGCTGTTGCCTCTCCAGAGCACGTGTGGTCACTTTAATTTGGACCAAAACAGGTGACATTGCATCCCAATCGCTTATGCTTCCTAACTGGACAGATTGATATCCCTAAAGATGTATTGACTTCTTGTGATACTGTGTTTTTTGAACAATCATCCCAGTCCTGAACCAAGTGGAATTTCACCCACCCTCGGTCGGTCCAGTAGAGCATTCGGTTAACCCAGTCCACAGCCAGACCCTCTGGGTAGTCCAAGCCCTCAGTGATCAGAATCTCTCGGGACTCACCATCCAAATCCGCCCGCTCAATCTGCTTCTGTACTGTACTGGCAAAGTACATCTACCAAAAAACATTACAAAATGTTTCTTACACAACTATGACTGGCAATAGTAAATACAGTTCCTCTTCCTCATCAATAAAAAAGATCAAGGAAGGAAGAGCAGATTGCTAATTTTGAAATACAGCTCACCCAAAATATTACACAGTGGAGTGCGTTTGCACATACGTTTGATGTGGTTAAAATAAACTGAAAGCTTGACATTTCCTTACTTTGTTTTGTACTGGATCATAGTCCAGAGCTATCAGTCCTCCTCTAGGCTCCTCCAGAACACTGAGGTCACCACTCCCATTCAGGTCAACACGCCTGATGTCCACAATGTTGGCATACAACAGATAAGCCGGGGGTCCTGGAACAAAATAACACCAAGTGAAACAAAGAACAAGTAACAACACACACACATATACTGTATATATAGTACACGTGTGAGCATGTGTTTGGTGAGAACGGATGAATTAATAACGTGTATTTATGGGAATGTGCGGGAGTGTGAAAGAGTGAGTCTCCACCGGTGGCTTTGCAGCGCTTGCCGTCCTGGTGGAGCTCGTAGCCGGGAAGGCAGCCACACTCCCATCGGCCAGGGGTGATTGGGACACACAGGTGACTGCACCCGCCCCGGTCTGAAGACGAACAGCCTTGGAAGCAGCGCCAAACAAAGACAAACCGAAAGTTCCCAAGGACCTATACTCTGTGACATTTAGTAAATTCACCACGCTATGAAACAGCCACGATGGCTTTCAGTTTTACATGCAGTGTAGTTCTACCTGTGCAGGATCGTCCATCTGGTTGTTGTACGGAACCCTCTGGACACACACAGACGATCCCCTCATCAGCAGCTAGACATCCATGATCACACCGAGTCATGTCGTCTGGGCATGGCGTTGTCTCTGTTGATGCGGATAATCAGCCAATCTGTATACAACCACATCAGTAGACTGGCAACTCATACTGAGTGACAGACCGTAGTGGATATTCGGAAAAACGATGTATTGATGCAAAACACAGCATTTCCTGTTCAAGTGGTAAATCGGTGACTCCCAGTCGCTGACCTGAGGCTAGTCAACAGAATTCAAGGATCACTCTGTGTCACAGGAATCTGTGCTGTTCTCAACAACCCCCATTCTGGTCTGAAGCGCGGCTTTGGCTCTCTGTACCTCCTCTGTGTCTCATCTCAGATTAGTCTAGTAACAGTATATCATTGTTATATTAATGCTATTGGTCAATATCTTCGATTTTCTGACCGAACCCGAGGTTCCACAGGGGCTCTGTTTCGTTATTTTCTCTGCGGGTTCGGTTTGGCCCATTCTGTCTCTCAGCCATCAGATAATGGAACCGCTGCAAAGGCCATGGGTATTTTGTTCCTTGTACTCTTTTTGAAAATGCTGGGATGAATGAAGCTTCAAATAATTTCAGGACATAAATGGGCTGTTTAGGTTAGGATTGATCCTTCACTTTGTCATTTCTATAAAAAAAATATAATTGTGAAATATTTAATTAAGAATCGGTCGGTGTGAACGCAGCTTTATTACTTTCACTGTTCCGGCCTTCAGCATAGTTATTTTTGTCACAAAAGTGGTATTTGAACTGGCTCTGACAGCATTAATCTCCTGTCTATTTTAAGCAGCCACACTGTCTTCTCTGGACAAAGCCAGATGGTTTGTTGACAAAAAGCCTCTTAACCCCAACCCACCTCAGTCAAATCCTTTTCTGAAGTCTGCCCTAATCCTATCTGAAAAGGGAAAAGCGTACAAAGAAATCTTTTTGAGACAAAGTATAACTGCCAGCAAATGTGTAGTGAGTACAATCATTGTTGATGTACTGTACTTTAACCCAATAGGATTAGTCTTACAGAAAGATTGATACCTGTTTTGACAACGTGAATGCAGTTTCTTGAAATACACAAATAATTGAAATATACAAATACAACATTGGTTCAACATTGGTTCAGGTGAAGTCCTACAAAAAATAAGGATGGTAAAATCCCTGGGACAATCAAAAAACAGGTTTGACTCGTTTAGATTTCACAAATATTTCCCTTCAGGGGAAAAATTGCAAAGAAAGTGCACTGTCTTGTTTAACAGACTTAATGTTAGGGAATAGACATGCTATCCAGGATGCACTCCTCTACTTAAGCCCCCAAGTGCCGGAACCAACAAACTCTAGTTGTTGTTCAGCCAAGCTTTCATAATGGTATCGGGTGCAGCCAATAAAGGTGATTGTCAGTGTCCCAGCTTTATTTGTTTGTTTACTTGGATGCCTATTAGATTTAGTTGACGCAGCCACTACTGTGTTGCGTCTCCAGAACACACATAACCGCTAGATATGTGGCGATACGGTTTCCAAATTATTTTCTAAATGTCCACTAGGGGGCAATGTGAGCACCCATTATCGTCGAGCACACAGGCAGCTTGAGAGGGCTCTGTGTAGACAGAGGTGGAAAGTCATTAAACCTCCCAGCTCCAAGTGTTGCATGGTCAGTTTCAGTGCTGGGCACACATTGCATCTGGTTTAAAGCTTTTCCTAAACTATAACGCTTTACCACTCAGAGTTATTGGTTAATTGTTACTGTGAGTTGTTTCTGTTCAAACCTAGTTCAATTCTTAACCCCTTAACCTTGGTTAGTTTCAGGGTGCCTAATTAAAATGGGCCCATGTGTCACATGCAGTACATCCTGCTACAATTATGGTGAATCATTTATGCTGTCCCATGGTGAAGATGATTGTTAACGCAGTTATGTGCCGGGACTGCATTCACTTCCTTTACCATGGTGAAACAACAACACCAACAATAAAACAAACATTTGTCTGTATTTTTCCATGTGTTTTTGCATCTCTTATTAGTCCCTGTTCAATGAGATGTTCTTTCAACAGTTAAGGCAATTTGGCTGTTTGCCTAAAAAGAGATGAAGGAAAGTGGCATTCGATCAAACCTCTGTGTAATATTGTACAAAACTGTTGATTTGTATTGGACATAATATAAATAATTTTATATTGCTGATAATAGTGTAATTTCTCTTTAAAGAAAACAAGAGATGCAGCCAGTAACTTTCCAACTGTCATTTAGATGCATGTAGATAAACAACAGAATCAGTTATGGATCTAAATGCAGTAAAAACATGCAAACCATACTCTTGACAATACTCCAGGCCATCCACCTGACCGTACTCCGGACCATTAGTCCTGACCATAATCCTGACCATACTCCTGACCATTAGTCCTGACCATAATCCTGACCACACTCCTGACCATTTGTCCTGACCATAATTCGGACCATAGTCCTGACCATAATCCTGACCATTTGTCCTGACCATAATCCTGACCATACTCCTGACCATACTCCTGACCATTTGTCCTGACCATAATCCTGACCATTCTCCTGACCATTTGTCATGACCATAATCCTGACCGTACTCCTGACCATTTGTCCTGACCATAATCCTGACCATAGTCCTGACCATAATCCTGACCATTTGTCCTGACAATAATCCTGACCATACTCCTGACCATTTTTCCTGACCATAATCCTGATCATACTCCTGACCATTCGACCTGACCATAATCCTGACCACACTCCTGACCATACTCCTGACCATAATCCTGACCATTTGTCCTGACTATAATCCTGACCATAGTCCTGACCATAATCCTGACCATTTGTCCTGAACATAATCCTGACCATACTCCTGACCATACTCCTGACCCTACTCCTGACCATAATCCTGACCATACTCCTGACCATTTTCCTGATCATAATCCTGACCATACTCCTGACCATAGTCCCACGCTATATGTTCCATAACAACTGACCATCCACTGTTGGGAGTTCAAGCCTAACACAGTTCAAAGAGGTGGATAACAGCACAAAAGGGCTAGCTAGAAAGTTAATCCTATTCTAATTGTCTACCTGGTTTACAGAGACGTGTGCGTGTTGTCATCCAACAGTGTTGGCAATAGATGTCGGATGACCGCTAACCCGCTTAGCAGGACAGAGCTGCAGACTTAATATGACCCCTATTACAAAGCCCTGCACACTCACTAATCTAAATGTTGTTGAGCCTCACACTCCTTCTCTCATCGTTGTGAACAAAAGGATTTAACAAATGGCCACTTGTTTAAATTAAACTATCGTTGACATTTAAATACCTTAGAAACTGCACCGGTTATATTTCACTAGGCAGTAACTAGTGACGTTGTAATGAGACCATGTTGAAATGTAGTACACATTGTGGTTTCACTTTTTAGCTCTGGACCTGGAACCAAAAAGAGTGTTGTATGCTCCATGTTACATTAAGACTTTTGATATATGTCCAATGTTTACAGACTATGTAGGTAGGCATAGGTTGATATAGGTTGTCAAAGTTGATATAGGTTAACACAGGTTGATTTATTGGTTAGGTACTTAAATACTGGGTCCAAACAAACTCTCACTGCAGTGCTCGAGTAATCTCATGTCATATTCTAGGATGTAGGTCGACCAATTAACTACAGTTTATTTATAACCTTTTAATAATTTAACTTTCTCACGAGTAATTGAGGCTCCACTGAAGGTTTGATTTTGGCTATTACCATATACATTTAGACGCATCCATCGCACAATATGCATTCCAGTTCTGAGTAGGAACCAGTTGTCACTGTGGCAACTAAGACCACATGGAGATGAAGAAGACATTCTGTAAACATGGTGCCTGGTCTACTTTCCACGCACTGCACACGGACCCCCCCCCCCCTCGCTCTTTTTACATTACTCTCCAATGACCCTATATTGTAAACAGTTTATGGCCTGAGGAAGCTATGGTTTGACCTACATAACATGGTTGTTACAAGCCCCTGTATCTCTGGTCAGAGATACTCCTCAAGTCATCATGGTATAATGTCCAGGGCCTTTTATACCTGTTGCAGAGTAGCTCCAAATATCCCAAAGAAACTAATTTAAGAACCCCACTAACCCCAACATTAACCTCATTGTAAACGCAGCATGAAGTGACATTGCTTACAATCTCAATATTTTTATGAAAACGTAAGTACATATTCTGGAATAAATATCTCTATCTATATCCTTTTATCCATGTTGAGATCAAAGGGACACTACCACTGTTGGTCAAGAACCAGCACAGTAGGAGAATCCCTTGCCACATATTAGAGGAACAGAAGAGGTATCTTACCTTGGCAGGTCTTTCTGTCAGGAAGCATAGCATAACCCTTGGGACAGGTGCAGAAATAGGAGCCTGGAATGTTTTCACAGCCCAGAGAACAGCCATGGTCCCTCAGTCCACACTCATTGACATCTAGGATGTTAAATTCAATCTAGTTATGATTTGCCTAGTAATCCAGGTAAACCTTCATTCAACATACAGCCATTTATACAATGTTTACCAAAGCGATTTTTAATTTCATAAGCACATAGAAAACCAAGAAATAAGTATTTGATCCTAAACAGACACGATACCTTCACAGTAGTTCCCATGTTGGCTAAGGGCAAAGCCTTTGGTGCATTGACAGACCCCTTGATCAGCTTGGTTGGAGCACACATTCACACAAGCTTCTGTGCGACCATCACATGCTATATTTTTTAGGACAGAAAGTAGAATGTCTTTTTTACAAAGCAAGTTCTTACATAAAAAGGCATAATCATGATTTCAGACCAAGTTTATTTCATGTCATAAGTTCAGAATATTATTCAGAACTCAGAACATTGCAATTGCACATTTTTATAATTTAGCAGAAATTATATATCAAATAATAAACATTGGAGTAGACTTGAAGGAATTCAGCCGACATTGAACTCTGACCTGGAAGGACAGGCCTGGAGTCTTCAGTTGGTTGATTTATGGGGTGAACCACCTTGACATCTGTAGGGGGGTGTGCCATTCGTTTTGAGTTGACACTTTCTGCCTTCCCTCCTGAGTACTTATTGACTTGTCGTATGGTCCTTGTTGTCTCATCACTGTAGTAGATGTGCTCCAGGAACACGGACATCCCCACAGACGGAGTCCTGCTATGGGAAATTAGCAAACAAAATTCCAACCCACAAGTGACCTTCTGTGTGTAAATATTTACCGCTCTAAAACAGCGGCCCTAATGCAACTTGTTCTCATTAGAATGTTGTAAAAGTGGATCCAGTGCAGCACACCCAGAACTTTAGCACACTTCTGAAAGCCTTTTCTTACAACTAATGGAAACATTTAATACGTCCATATTATATGGTCATCAAGGCTGGGCCTGACCAAATCTGAACCTGTTAAGCCATTTCTACACATTTCAATAACATGGTTGGCCTAATGCAAACAACCGAAGCTGGTCAGAAGCAAATTAGAACTAAACAAAGTGTCTATAATTCAGACTTGATCTAGTATGGACATGAATGAAGCCTAAGTAAAACGTCTGGGTCTGTTTCCTTTGGCTGTGGGCGGTGGGTGAAATGCACACAACGTAGTTGAGTTTGACAGGTTCATGCAGCAGAGAATCGGGCCTGACAATCCCCATTAGCTTGCAACATAGAAGCAGCTACGCTTCTTGTGGACCACAAATGTCACACAGATGTGATACATGCTGTTGCCGAATTCGTGTGACCTAAAGGTAAATACTTACTCTAGTGGCTGAGTTATGACATTAATAACATTCCCATTGTAGTCGCACGATCCAAATGCACTTTCTCCCCCTTGACTGAACTGGACCCAGAACAGTCTTTTGTCGGTCCTGTCAACAGCCAGTGCTCCCAGTCTCTCCGGGATCTTAAGCACTGTAGTGACCATCTTTCCTGCTAAATCAGACCTCTGGATGCTGGGTGTGATGCCATCGGACAACCAGAATATAAATCTAAGGGAAGGCGGAAGTCATTTGTGAGTGGCTAAAACAGAAGACTTTAAATCCATTCCGAAGAAATGCCTAGATACAATGGGGAGAACAAATATTTGATACACTGCCGATTTACAGACTTAGAAAGCATGTAGAGGTCTGTAATGTTTATCATAGGTACACTTCAACTGTGGGAAATGCAAATGAATTACTTAAAAATCATACAATGTGAATTTCTTGATTTTTGTTCTAACAATTGGCAGTAATTCAGAAAGTCTCTATATGAAAACTATCCTTTCAAACTGAAAGTTAATACTAAAACAACTCATCTCTAACTAGAGAACGGAGAGATGTGAGAGGCGGTCGGCCAGATTGCACCTATGTGCCAGTCATGTTAAAGGTCCGCCATTTAAACTAAACTACTGCATTGGAATCTTAGTAATCTGGGCTCTAATCCTACATGAAAAACATATCTAGTGTAGATACACGTTGATATAATGTATGGTGTTACCTGTCATTTGGGGCAACGGCTATGGAGATTGGATGAGATAAACGTCTTAAAAGGGTCCTCTTGTTTTTTCCATTTGTATCAACTCTTTTGATAGTTCCCCTTTCTCCACAGGACCAGATGACAAAGTTGTGAACCCAGTCGACCGCAAAGCCCGAGATGCCTTTCTCAGATGAATATAGCTTCTACATAGGATGGAGAACAGTTGTATAACAATTAATGTCATTGACTAAACCTACTACAGCATACAATGTTTTCCATGTTGACCAACCGATAACAAATGGTAGGTAATCTATGTCCATATTTACAATACGATACAGTGGTAGTGTTAGGCTGGTCAAATATGGAAACTATAACCAGTTGTGGAAAGTGAAATAATAGTTCTTGAGCTAATCTATGGATGAACCCCTAGAAGTTATTTATTATTTATTTCAAAATGTCATCTAGGATCTGACAAAAATAATAAAGGTATAGGCACCTGTGTCTGTGTTCCATTCATTGCTGTTTTGTAGATGACCCCTGTTTTTGTATTGACCCAGTAGACTCTGTTTTCTGTGTGGTGGAAGTCCAGTAGAATTGAGTTTCCAACACCAGTAGCAACCCTTCGTTGGTTCCCCCCATCCAGGTCCATCCGGTATATGGCCTTACCGTGGCCATAGATTATATATGGCTCAGGACCTTTCCATAACACAACAGATTCAATATAGATGCAAGAGAAGGTGTAATAGCAGGGTTACGTTTTTTGCTTCATTACCTGTTGTTAGGTTGTTGAACTAAAATGTACAATATATCTAGCCAGCAGAGAGAATATTTAACAGGTATTGAGCTACTTCTACACATGACACAGTTTTACACATGACACAGTTCTACACATTTTGACCAGGTGAAAGAAAAATGTAGCGGTTTTAATAAATTCTTCCAGCAGTCCGTATAATATGTCAGCCGAGGTGTGAGAAACACTACACATTTTCACATGGCTAACACTTCTGGTTCCCTTACCAGAATACGTTTTTAATTCTTTGTTTTCTCCCAGTTCTGTTGCATTCAATTTCTGATTAACGCCCCGTCCTTTAGAATAAATCAATGTAAATGGAAGTAACGGACTCCCGAAAAGCATATAAAATGAGTTATCCATCACAACCACAGACAAGTTGGATCTACATGTATGGCAAATTGGAATCCACCGTTTTTCATTAGGTTTAGGTCTATTAGAAAAACATTCAAGGCTGCAAATCAACTGCCATGGAATTTGCAATGTCAATGTCAATGATTTTTTCACTGAGTGATGCCCAGTGCTTGTACATTTCTTTCATGTGTTAAATCGATGTTGCAGTATTCAAGTCTATCCGTGTCTCTAATGGGGACGGAATTAAAGAAAACTCTGGCTGCTTCCCAATAAGACAGTCATCTCTTAGCAACCTGGTCTTGAACACTATTCTTTCGCAAAGATCCTCAGACTCCTTTTGTACCTGTCAAGCAGAGTATATGGTTTAAAATACTCGACAAGAGGAAATGATCACACAAAAGTATTATTCAGGTATTAGCACACATAAAAAGTAATTTTGCAAAAACATAAAAATGTTAAGATATTTGGAGGAAAACCTTTTGTTAAGTGGCAGCACAACATTTGAGACAGCTGAGACAACCCTTGTGAAACAGTGAAGTCCAAAACACGCTATGTGTTACTTGTGTGCTCGGTGGCTGTTTCTTTGACCTTGACCCCAAAAGAAATGCTAATCTAGGCTAACACGCCCGAGTCGACACAGGGACTTAACATCCTAATCAGAAGCATCCATAGCCGCTGGTGCTAAAGAATGAAGACCACATTTCCCTCAGCCAGAGGCTGCACACAATGAGTCCCTGTGTTGGATCATGTCGCCAAGGAAGCCCGATGGTGCACTTAAGGAACATGTCATTACTAAGTTGCCTGGAAACAGCATGCAGACAACAGAGAGGCATGTTTGACAAGTCTTTGTGTTTGAGCAACCAAAAAATCTATCTGTGATGGTACTTTCATGTAATCTACTTTTTGGGACAGGAGATATTCTTGTAAGAAGGTCTTTATCTTAACGTACAGATAACCCAGACTGAAGCCTCTACTGACACCCCTAAAGAAAAGCACTCTGCCAACAGACCAATGGACTGGACCACATGTTGGTCTGCCAGCTAACCCTCCCTGCAAGGCTTGATGAGTCTGGCTGTAACCCTAACCCTCCATGTGAGGCATGATGAGGCTGGCTGTAACCCTAACCCTCCCTGCAAGGCTTGATGAGTCTGGCTGTAACCCTAACCCTCCATGTGAGGCATGATGTGGCTGGCTGTAACCCTAACCCTCCATGTGAGGCATGATGAGGCTGGCTGTAACCCTAACCCTCCCTGTGAGACATGATGAGTCTGGCTGTAACCCTAACCCTCCATGTGAGGCATGAGTCTGGCTGTAACCCTAACCCTCCATGTGAGGCATGATGAGTCTGGCTGTAACCCTAACCCTCCATGTGAGGCATGAGTCTGGCTGTAACCCTAACCCTCCATGTGAGGCATGAGTCTGGCTGTAACCCTAACCCTCCCTGTGAGGCATGAGTCTGGCTGTAACCCTAACCCTCCATGTGAGGCATGATGAGTCTAGCTGTAATCCTAACCCTCCATGTGAGGCATGAGTCTGGCTGTAACCCTAACCCTCCATGTGAGGCATGAGTCTGGCTGTAACCCTAACCCTCCCTGTGAGGCATGAGTCTGGCTGTAACCCTAACCCTCCATGTGAGGCATGAGTCTGGCTGTAACCCTAACCCTCACTGTTTGTCAATCAGAAAGGAATGTTGCCCTTGTTTAAGGTGACTGTTTACCAGACAGCTCAAAACAAAAGGCCTCTGACACCTGTGGTCACATATTCTGTGATGTTGTGTGGAGACAGACCACTTACTCATCACCATGGCAAAGAAAAGAAAATTATAATAATTACAGTGGACCTCAATTGGATTCGTATATTTTATACACTCGTGCTGGTTATCAATCATGTGTCAAAGTGTACAAACATCCAATAGGTCCAACACCTCAAATTCTTAAAAAGAAGAAAAGCTTTTAACCGTCAACAAAACAATCAACCTGTACTATGTATATTTGGCTTTTCCAAACTGCCCAGTTAGCTCAGGCACTCACCCAGACAGGTCCTGTTGCCCCAACCAGACTGGTTACCTCGCCAACATGCCTTCCCAGGGGCCGCTGATACTTCAACGCTTTGCACCGCAAAAGAGGCCAGCACTGCCGCCAACGCCAGAACCGACATAATCCTGCACTCCGTCTCAATCTGGGGAGGCTCGCTTCATTCCCGCCAGGCCGGCGTTCCTCGTCGTGGTCAGACCGGGCGCGCAGATATCCCCCCGGAACTCTGCAACAGTTTCAGTTTTCCGTTGGACATCCTTCTCCAAGGCCCTGGCGTGAATTGAGATAGGAGAGTGCAGATTCACAGCCCAGAAAGGGTGGGAAATGAAAAGGCTACGGACAAAAAGGAGGAGGATAAATGAGCAAGCCAGAGGACTCCTCTCTCCTCCAAGGCAGGCGGTTTGGACGGTATAGGCTCCTCGCTCTGGCCCCCAAGATGTTTAGCTGTTTTGGAAGCAAGGTATGAAATTCCTGACACCACCGTGGTAAATCTTACACATCCCAGGGCTGGAGTGGAGAAGGATTTTCCTCCAACAAGTGTTGGTGTCTGAAGCAGAATGCGGAATATTCTAGTAATGGGACCGTGGCTGCAGCGAGGCTCCAGAAAATAACAGCTACTCCTATTCCTTATCCCACCCACTACCCCAGCCTACCCTCATTTGTGTGTGTAGGTGTGTGCGTGTGTGTGATACTGGTTTTACTATTGATGTGGGAACCAGACATCCATACCAATATAGCAAAACCTGATGATTCGGTACCTATTAGGTTTCTTAGACAGGTTGAGGTTGAGCTAAAACTTTACGATTTGTTGTAGGTATAGAGGCTAGGTTTGCCGTTAGTTCTAGTTAGGAATTAAGGTTAGCATTTTAAGGTCAGGGTTGGGTTTAGGTGTGGCTTAGGTGAAAATACACAATCATTTTAGTTTTTTCTTTCCTGGCTCCCAGAAGGATTTGCATGTGTCTGTGTGTGTGTGTGTGTGTGTTGGGATGCTGCATTAAATGCAGATACAAACAGAATGCAATGGTGTGTAAATAATTTATCCTTATAATAATTTAATTGAAAATAGTACAAGGAACATAATATCAGTTATTAAAACTAAGCAATGTTATTGTTTCTGGGAAAATACATGAAAACATTTTAAATTTGTTGCCAGCAACACAACACATTTAAAAATGAGATTTCTTCAGAGTCTCTGAATCTTTTAATGTTATGTACCGTAGATGATGAGATCTCTAAACTCTTTGCAATTTTAGGTTGTGAAACGTTATTCTTAAATTGTTGTACTATTTGCCCATGCGATCTTTCACAAAGTGGTAAAGCTCTCCCTCACTTGTGACAGACCCATTCTCTTTTAAAACCCTGTTGCCAATTCACCAGGCTTAGTCTTTTGCATTGCACAACTTTACCAGCCTTATGTAGAAACTTTTTTTTAAATATGTTGCTGGCATCAAGCAAAACATTGGTTATAATTGTTTAAGAATCATGTAAAACATTCAACATTTTACATGTATAGGTATATTTGTACTATTTTCTATTAAATATTGGGTTTAAATGATTTGCACTTCATTTCATTTAGAATTTTGAATGTTACGCTGCATCCCATCTTTTTTGAAAACGGTGTTGTAGTATTTCTTGTTTATTCCTTGCATTGGATTATTGAAATGTATCCTCTTCCCTATGTTCTTCATCAGGATCAGTCATGTTCGAAGGACCCTGAAGTTACAGACTGACACAGACAGCGCGTGTGTGCGTTCACAGTATGTGTGTACAGTGTGTCTGTCCCCAAGCTTTGACCTTCTTGAGTAACTCGGTCAGTAAGGCTGGGTTAATAAGCGAGGGAACTCGGAGGGGTCTGGTCAGTGGCCTCCTTGTTTTCTGTTTACTCTGGGAAGCGATCATCAGACTCCGCCCACCTCTATTCATACCCAGGATGACTAGTGTGTTGTTAGCAGCGGTGTCACAAGTGGCCTGGTCAGTAGCTGTGTTGGGGATGAACTGGGCTGCTGGGAAGACCTCAGTGTCTCCAGCTAATAGAGGATATGAGTTGGAATGGGAGCCGGCCAGTGGTCATCGTCCCATGATATCACCCCTGTTGACAATGGCTGAAATGAATGCCATGTTGTGTATCACTCCAGGTCAAATCCTGCGCACCGCGGACTCATAGTCAGCTGAAAACTGTGATGTTTCTTTGACATGTGACGCAATGCACCTAGGAATATTGTGGTATTTAACTATCTTATTTGGTTCACCAACTAACACCATAAAAACATGTAGACAATGTATGCTTGTCCATTTGAATCATGTTGAGTGTCCTTAAAGCTGTGTAACTATGTTACTGTATGTTTTCCTCAGCAGTCTAATGCAAAAGTAAGAAAGTGGGTATCCTTAGGCGGGCTGGGCTCAAGACTAGCAATCCCCTAACCCCGCCTATCTCTGTTTGTAAAACACTATGGGCATTGTCATGGTAACAGCGTTGTCATGTTAACAGGCGTGACGGGTAGCACCCATGCAGCTGGTGGTTGAGTCCAGGGGATCCATGGGAATGATGGTCTGACTGCACCCATGTAGTCAGGATTTACGGCGAGGTCTGTTGGGGCACCCAGAAGGCCGTGACCCAGCAATTATGGTCCCGCCCTCTCATGGTTCTTTGGTGATAGCGGATATATTTTGACATTTACATGCTCTTCGACACAGTCACACTACTGCTGATGTACGTACAGACAACCACATACTCAATACTTGCAAACTTTGAGACAGTGCATGTCGGGATGTGCTGTGGAATTGACAGTGACACCAGAGGAAGTTTGTGACTTACAGACATACAGTATATAAGCACAGTATATAAGCACCTGTTGCTTATACTGTATGTTTGAAAGGACCCAGAATACTATTACTCATGTATACCATTACAGCTTAGATAAGAGATTATCACATGATGAAATACCATGCCTCATAGACAGTATATAGTATTAATTACTCATGAGACCAGAGATTTAACCATGTGGAAAAATACTTGCAGAACTTTGGAAAGTAAATCAAGGCTGATAGATAATATTGAATATTCATAAGCAAAGACCAGAGATTACCACATGGGGAAATACCACAGCTAATAGCTATTATTGATTGAGAGCTTCATTAAGAACTATGTGATTTTTACTGACCAACACTGTATGTATGTTTACATGAGAGCTAATAAAAAAATGTAATAACAAGAGAACAATAACAAAAAATACATCAATATTTATTTAATGAAAAATAAGAACACCATATTTTATGTACAAATACTGTATGTACAATCACTTTCACATAAATCATGTCCTTACTTGGTGGGCAGATAACATTTTCTAATACACTAGGGTTTGAGATATAAATAGTTAATTTTTTAGAAGAGTAAGGCAATATATAGCTTCAAGGTTTGACGTTAACTGAAAAGTGTTTGTCACCATTAAATCATGGACTTGGATAGCAGGTATGTCTATTGATAGAAAACTGAGATTAATTAATGACTTATGCGTTAGAACCAAATACGAAGGGGTGTTTAGTGGTACTCACATAGGCCATTGTGATCACAGTGCAAGATGATTTCATTACAGTATTATGACAATTTTTATTCAACTGAGTTTCATTAAAGTGTGAAGCTGCAAAGTCTCAACCGAGTTGGCACAATACCACTATTATGATAATTGATTGTTTTATGGTAAAAATCTATGTAAAGAAGGCTAAACATTTAGGTCCCTCAGAATCTTGCTTCATGTCAAGCAAATTTGCTAGAACATATGCATGAACTTATTATGTTTAAATACATGCATTAATACATATGTACGTACATACATACATATATATACACCGTTAAACCGATATATATGTCATGAACTGTACGATAACTTGATGTCTCAAATTAAGGGCAACGTTCCACTCATGGTTGTTTCCTTAGAAAAAAAAATTCAATATCACAATTCCGGAATGGTGACTAATCTTACCACCATTCTGAAAGAACTCCAGTGTTTGTCATAACAGTCCTGGAGTTTCTTGAACTAGAGCTAGCACAGAAATTCTGATCTGGAACTGTCACTCTTGTATGTCATTTGGGAGTCAATGCTGGACCTTGAGCAAAGAAGCATCCTCTCTTGGGACTCTTGGGTTTGCCTGCGGGCCCACATTTCAGTGGGATTGACGTTTAGGGTCCTCTGCTTCATCGAGAGCGTCTCGAACTTCACATATGTGTCTTTAGACAGCTCCTCATCCGAACCTGGCACACTCCTCTTGCAGTACAGTGAGAGGATCTTAAAGATTAGCAGACCAATGACAGCTACTACCACAGCACAGGCAACACCACTGACTATCATCAGCATCTGGCTGACGTTGTCGTCCTCAATAATGTCCAGGGTGAAGAAGTCGATACAGGGGTCTTTCCTTGCTGCGCTCTCTTTTGCAACCAGGCAAACCTGATACCTCGTCCCGGAAGTCAAGCCCTCCAGGAGTACTTTGCCGGTCCCGGCGTTGGTGTCCACCATCCTTTTGGAGTCTTCCACTTCATCATAAGTGGAGTAAAAGATGGTGAGCGGGGCATCACCGGGCAAACCGTCAGCTGTCCAGAGTAATACCGCACTGTACGCTGTCTCCTCCACCACCTCCAGGTTTCGAATGCTTTTGGAAGCACCCTTCTCATTGCTCTGATACGCTGCTAGCTTCCTGTCGCTAACTGATAGGATCTTGGATGGTTTAGATGGCTCTCTCAGACGCACACTGTCAGGCATGGGTTTCTTGTCCGTGGGGACAGGTGTTGATGTGGGTGGCGGTGTGGTTGTGGCGGCGGTAGTTGGCGTGGGAATAGGGGAGTTTGAGAAGCCTGATGTCGGAGCAGGAGCCTTGGTGGATGGGCTTTCGCCTCTGGTTTCTGCATTTGTCTTCTGTTGGTTTGTGGTTGTGGCAACATAACCTGCCACAGACAGGGTGATGGAAGCCTCTGAGTTACCGGCCACATTCTTAGCCTTGCAGCTGTACTGCCCGTCGTCTTTGAATGAGATGCCATTCAGGCTGACAATGGACCATCGGACCCCTTCGCCTGGGGATTCCTGGACAACTGTAGGTAGATCATCAAAATGCCAAGATTTAGTGAAAGTCTAAATGTAGACCTTAAGGGAGGGTTTCGCAGACATCGATTAAGCCATGTCCTGCAGTAAAAACTTGAAGACTTCTATTGGATTCGTTTTTTGGCCAGGACTAGGCTTAATCTTTGTCAACGGAACTGGCCGAAAACGAAGTACAAAGATCCACCGCACAACAATTGCATATCCTGACATATTCTTTTTTAAAGCCAAAAGCTATATTTGATTAAAGACTGTATGCCTTATACCATTGGTTTCTGATGGTTTGTACCTGTGTAATTCACAGGGGAGCCATCTGATGTGGTCCACATGAGGGTCGGCGTAGGAAAGCCTGTGGCGTCGCAGCGCAGCAGCACATTGCTGCCTAACGTGGCCGTGATCTTGGTGGCTGACATCATGACCGATGGCTTGAGACATTGCTCCAGTTCTGCTCGTTGAAACAACACCCCGACAAGATTCTCAGGCCCACTGCAGGATAGAAATTGATCCATGAATACCACTGACGTGTCCGACATTCTGGAAAGCTCCATCAACTTAGAGATCCGGCAGTCGCAGATCCAGGGGTTGTCCTGGAGACCTGGAGTGGGCCAAAGAGGAGATGTTTGTTATTGCTGGGGTTCATTTAAATTCACCATAATGGATGGCTTTTCCAGAGCGAGGGTCAAATTGTGTTGTATAGTATCTCTTTATATATGTTAAATTTGTTATACAAATATACAATCTTCCACTCAATCACTCATGTACGCCCGTCCACTTACACACATACCCATTTTGCCTTTTGTTGTGCTAGTGGGGACCTTAATAAAGATTTCCACTCAACATCCAACTTTCCCTAAACCCAACCAGCAACCTAAGACTAACCTTAAACCATATTATTTGGTGTAGTTTTTAATCTATTTGAGTTTTTGATCAGCACTCATTTTGTTCTTATATATTACCATACATAGTGAGAGCTTCAGGAGATATGTAGGTGCAAACTACTCAACCATCCTTCTAGAACCAGAGGCTAATTGCAAGAAAATGTTCTGCCAATGTTTGCCTCTAACAGTGAAAAGACTAACAGTGGAAATTGTTGATCTTATCATTGAATATCAGTTTTTAAATCCATCCACCCATTAACATCTGCAAAGACACATAATCTTCTAATTAAGTTGCAACTTATTACCGTAATTAAATCAAATATTTATTCCATTCAAAGACAGATTTGTCACATATATGTAGCAATTCATTATAACATAACATGTTTTGAGTTGTTTGTTGTACTAATAAATACTACAAAGATTTTATTTTTTATAGATTTCTTTGAAAGGTCATGATTTTCAAACTGATTTAAATGATGTAATAAAATTCCAACTTTAAAAGTGGTTTTGATGACATGAGCCAAATAATGGCGCTTACATGACAAAATCTCAATTGTTTTGCTCAACAGCACCAATTTTACAACTGGTGACCGGAAAAAATAGTATGCATCATTAAATACATCCAATGAGTCTTTAAGAACATTTACTAGGTATACCTCAAGAGCTTATCTAATCAAAATCCCAAATACAATGTAAACTTGTTTTTCAAATAATGTTTTAAAATTATTATATATATAAAAATTGAAAGGGATTATATTTTCCTAGACACATTCCTTGGAGGTACACTCCATCATTTGATAAACCTTCTGATATCTCTTTTTAGGTAAAAACAAATGCCTCATCAATCATTGGTACAGAAGACAAAATAAAAATGGCAACTCCTTCTAGCCTTTTAAAACAGATAAATCAGTGCATCTACCAACCTAAACAACATGCTGGCCACCTAAAGCTACTTTTAATACACTGAGGTCATCACTTACTGACAAGATGAGAATACTTTTTCACAGCAGCGTGTAGTTAAAAGAGCTTGGTACTTTAAATGGGGTGATCATTTCACATGAGTGCACCTTTAAGTGTGAACCAAGATGTTGGTGTGTTTGCTGCTTTCTTTGTTTTCATTAGTTTATTTAATTTGACCTCAGATTTACCTCTCAGTCTTTGTCGGACTAAGTGTACTTCTGAAAAGTGTCAATAGTAATTGTGTGATCTAAAGTAAAATAAACAAATATAATATAAATAATGTCCTTTTGTCTTAAAAATTGGTCTTGGAACCAGGGAAGCCTGTCCCAAACTTGCTCTAACATCAGGCAACAAATCAATGCTCTTCTGTAGAGCAACTGATCAGTGAAGGTAATCTGGTGCAATGTCAAGTCTGCCACAACCAAGAGCTGTTATGGGTAAAAGGTCCCGCAATTGAGCTCTGCTCTCATTCCCACGTCATACAGCCTCACAACATCTCCAGTTCTCTTACCGAGCACCACTTTCGGAGACCGATCTGTGGAGACGGGCATTCCATTGAACGGCGGCCAGATATCCATGAGGTCCGAAGACAGAGTGGTCAGCCGGTTGCTGGAGACATCCAGGTAGGTAATATTAATGAGGTACGGTGTCGCCTCAACAGCAATAGTAGTCAAGCGGTTGTTGTGAAGATCCAGCGTCCTCAGACTGGGCATCTCCTTCAGGGACGCCCAGGGAAACGTGGAGATCAGGTTCCCATCCAGCCGCAGTTCATGGAGGACCTTCAGGTTGTAGAATGCGGCAGGGTCTACAGAGGAAATGGCATTGTAGGTGACCCACAGGTAGCGCAGGTCATTCAGGTAGTAAAAAGCTTCTGTGGGGATGCGCCTCACGCCCGTCTTCTCTACACGCAGTTTGACTGTGTCCATGGGGACGTTGACAGGGATGTCCGACATGTCTGGGTCATTGCAGAGCACTGACCTACGAGAAACAGAACACACATAGTATGTATGGATTACTTAGGTTGTTAGCAGCATCTGGTGATATTTTCATGTCAATAGCAGCTTTGGAAATATATTTACTGAGAACAACGATGACGTGTTCAATCAACTTATTTTACCCGCTGTACATATACAGTGGAGAAAAAACATATTTTATTCCCTGCTGATTTTGTACGTTTGCCCACTGACAAAGGAATTATCAGTCTATGATTTTATTGGCAGGTTTATTTGAACAGTTTGAGACAGAATAACAACAAAAAAATAAGTTATACATTGATTTGCATTTTACCTAGTGGTTACCTTTCTGGCTCCCAGGTGTCTTTTATACAAGTATCAAACTGAGATTAGGAGAACTATTTTAAAGGGAGTGCTTATAATCTCAGTTTGTTACCTGTTTAATAGATACCTTTCCAGAGAAGCAATTTATCAATCAGATTCCAAACTCTCCACCATGGCCTAGACCAAAGAGCTGTTTAAGGATGTCAGGGACAAGATTGTAGACCTACATAAAGCTGGAATGGTCTACAAGACTATCGCCAAACAGCTTGGTGAGAAGTTTACAACAGTTGGTGCGATTATTCGCAAATGGAAGAAACACAAAAGAAATATCAATCTCCCTCTGTCTGGGGCTCCATGCAAGATCTTACATCTGGAGTTTCATTGATCTGCCAATGAACATCTGAATGATTCAGTGGAGAACTGGGTGAAAGTGTTGTGGTCAGATGAGACCAAAATCAAGCTCTTTGACATCAACTCAACTCGCCGTGTTTGGAGGAGGAGGAATGCTGCCTCTGACCCCAAGAACACCATACCCACCATCAAACATGGGGGTGTTTTTCTGCTAAGGGGACAGGGCAACTTCACTGCATCAAAGGGAGTATGGATGGGGTCATGTACCATCAAATCAGGGGTGAGAACCTCCTTCCCTTGACCAGGGCATTAAAAATGGGTCATGGATGGGTATTCCAACATTACAATTACCCAAAACACATGACCAAGGCAACAAAGGAGAGGCTCAAGAAGAAGTACATTAAGGTCCTGGAGTGGCCTAGCCAGTCCTTAATCCCATCGAAAATCTATGGAAGGAGCTGAAGGTTCGAGTTGCCAAACGTCAGCCTCAAAACCCTAATGACTTGGAGAGTGGGACAAAATCCCTCCTGAGATGTGTGCAAACCTGGTGGCCAACTACTAAGAAAGTCTGACTTCTGTGATTACAACCAAGTACTAAGTCATGTTTCGCAAAGGGGTGAATTACTTATAAGGGGTAAAATGCTAATCAATTTATAACTTATTTGAAATATATATATATATATATATATTTAAACTAACCACCTGTGAATAGGGTCTTACCTTGAGTTTTGCTTTACATACATTTTTGCTATACACCTCATCAGGTTATTTCTTAAGAACCTCATGGATTTTTTGTTCTAGCCCAGTTGCATACAGCACTAAACCACCGGATTCATCTCATCATTGGGCCTAAATTAAGTAATGTGTGCAAACACTTGGCCAAAAGTCTCGACAACTGACTAGGAATGAAGAACCCTGAGCTGAATGGTGAAAGTAGGCCAGTGATTTATGTTGCCATCTATACTGTATAACGTATACAGTATATAGAAAGTATACAGATGGCAACATAAATCACTAATCACTTCGCCAAAAGTATATTTCCAACACAGATTAGTTGTTAATAATCTGGGGTGTTTCAGGCATCTAAAATGTCACAACAGTATCGGTTCATGTCCAACCTACTGCAATTTCAGATCATTTTATCATACATTTTTCCCACTTCAATTTTATTTAATTGATCCCCATTGACCTTTTCGGAACTATAGTATTTAATGTTTGTTATAATCAGCAATGGTAACATTTCTGTGGTATAAATTAATAGCCATTCTGCTTCCTGGACCACAATCTTGGAAAGAAGGGACACTACTGAACTCATAATAGATCATCTCAAAGAGGCTCAAGGATAACATCTGGTACTGTAAATCTATTTATGCCTAGAAGCTGTTCAACAAACAAAAATTGGTGAATTGGCTTAAGAAAGTTTTTCTAAAATCATTGCTTACACATCAGATTAGAAACAGGAGACACACAAGTGAAGTGGAAGTGGGAATTTAATTATTCTGGGCCTGCAAGATGGTACAGTTAATCATTAATTAATAGAAAAGAATCAATAAAACTTTTGTTTAAAATGTATATAAACAAAAACAAATATTGTGAGCATGGAGAAACAAGATATGAAATGTTGACAATGATGACAAAACATCTCTGAATGATGTTTTTTAGAGGCATCTCCTCAGCTCAGTTGTCAAAAATGTGACGCTTCAAAGACCTCCGTTAAGTTGTATTGCACTGGATCCATATCACACTATATGTGCGCTCCTCTAAGACCCAAATAAATACCTGGTCCCTGTGGCGTCAGTCCTTCCCTGGTACACACAGCTGCACTGTGAAGGGCAGGAGGCTCGAGCCAAACTGAGGCAGCTCAACAAGACATGGGCGTAGAGGAGACGATGCATTGTTCGCCAGATCCACTCGCAGCGGTCACACCCAAAGGTCAGTGGAAAGAGGAGAGGCCACCACGTCCAAATTCATCCGGAAGGTTTGAAGCGACACGACCGGCCAGGACGTCTTCGTTGGAAAGGAGAAAAATAAAAAAAATAGAACACCCCCGGAGTCCCACACACATAAGAAGTGCTTACAGGTGACACATGGTTAGGGAGGCTGAAGGGGGAGGACAGGGGAGCCAGATTAGTGGAGGATTTCACGGAGACAACTGGGTCACGCAAGCCAGCGCAGGGAGGATGGAGATCAGCCTTGCGAACCCAAGCGCTAATCGGCTAGCACCTTTCTGCCGGAGAAGGTTTCCCCTCAAGTGATCCCCCCTGGGATGGCCTTTATTTAACCCGCTCTCAACACAAACACGCATGCATGCGTTATATAAACTCTTATACACGCGGACGCACACACACACACACACATTCATGCACAAACACACACAGACAGACAGACACACACACACCAAATTTGCTAGGCCTTTTTCCGAAGGTTGCGTGAGGGAGTTTCAAGTGACACCGGGGTGTCAGCTGTAGTCTGGGGCCTGATTTATCTACCTATTGAGTGGGAGGCTAGACTGTCTTGGGTATGGACTGACCTGGGAATGGAGCGACGGCTACCAAAAACACGTGCACATGAAAGCACGTACAAATACACACGTGTGAATGCTTTGTTTTACAATCAAATATACACTCACTGACAGATGAATTGTTTAAAACCATTACATGTGAGTGACTACAGTACTGCACATATCCAAGCACAACCAATAATTGACCGGAGAGACGAGAGCCGCATAGCACATTATTGTTACAACAAAATAATGAATTATAAATTGTATCTTTTCTGATACATTTAATTAGCTGACTGACTTTTGGTCACACGTCTGCTGATTTAATTGATGATGTGTTGTGCTCTTCCTCTGTAGAACACAGTGTGTTTGTTTTCTACCTCCTCCCACAGGCTGGATGAGCTCTGCAGGTTTACAAGCCTGCAACTGGTAAACTGGAGACAGATGATTTTGATGCACCGGGCGGGGGAAGCTTTTGTGGTCTATGTTGAACTTCAGGACCTGATTGCCTCTATATTGTCATGGTCTTCAGCACTGAAGAATGCATCAGAATGATTGACCAATGGAATGATCTAATACTTGGTTGTCCTACTCATCTATGTTAAAATACTTTCACCAGTTGGAATTGGTCGCACATCATGGGAGCGTCTGCTAAATGACTAACATGTATAAATAGATTGGAGTTGGGGTTCAATTCCCAACAGGGGCCAGAATTAAAAATGAATACATGCAGTCACTTTAGATGAGGGACATATATACAGACACACAGTGCTAAAGGTTATCGTGTTAATCCAAACAATTTCAATCCAACTAAACTTGACATATGAGCGTAAACAGCCCTTTTATTTAGAAATGAAAACACACAAGACCCAGATATTATTTATTAACAAGTACACAAGTGATTTTAATTCATGCAAGCACATTTTGATCCTATAGGTCAGAAAAGCTTTAAGCTCTTGGCACATGTATGGTATGTAAAAAAGAAAAAATGAAATTAAAAGAATGCTACTACTTAAGTTAGCATTCTTTGTTAAAGTATAAAAGACGAATATGAAGATAAAAGCCAAAAGCATTATCATCTTATTTACTGAAAAGCAATGTCGGTACAAGAATCAGTTTGAGACATGGTTGAACGTTCATCACAAACTATATGGACACTATTCAAACACTACGGTGTACTACCAAAAGCCTAATGCAGTTAGCGTGGGTTTGGGTTAGCACTGCACATTAAAAAAGATCAACCCAGCAAGACAGGCAAAGTGTTAAAAGAAAAAAATGAAATAAAAAGACTTTTGAGTCAATAATACTGTACCATTAATGCATATCCATGCCACGAAAAACATTTAAATTCACAGTCTTTACCTAACAGTACAGTTATTCAACTCTGAGTTGAACATCGATGGGCATACACCTAGATAGAGCACAGAAATTGTCAAATAAGTGCACAAAACTAGCTCTTAGAAATACTGACATGACAGATATTGCCAAGCAATGAAATGGTATAGGTCACCTCCGTAGTCCTATGGCATAACGACATGTTAGCAAGGCAATCAAACGTTTACAGTTATTAACAAAATAACCTACTGTGACACACTCTCCTTACGTCTGATAAATCCACCGAAAAGTGTGATATTACACCAACTTTTCTAGCATCAAGATTTGTTTCTGATTGCTGAATATTGGATTCAGCCACATTTGACTGTATTCTATTATCCTGAATTTCATGTGCTTAACATATAAGTATGCATTCATATTTCAATATATTTACAGTGCAGATATTTGCAAAAACTTAGTTCCTACTAGTATTTATAAAGTTACACTTTATGAAATAAAAAAATGGGTACGAGAACATTTGCATGTGCTTGTGTGGTGTACGATGAAGACAATGGAATCATTCACAGTCTTCAGATACGTAGCTTTAAATTGGCATGCCTCATATTGTAATAAAATAATGCATTGTTTATAATTTTTGGCAACTAATGTCTTCTTTGATATTTAACAAGTGCCCTGTTTAACAGGCTTGGCACAGCTAGCGAATAACATTTTGATTATTATTTAAATTTGGTAACTCTATTCTGTAATCACATTTAGAAAAGCTATATAGTATGATTCAAATTTGTTTTACCTCAAAGTTATTATGTGGATCCCTGGCAGTTCTGGTATTGAAAGGCTTCAACAGCTTGGTGTGATTATAAATATTTAGGACTTCAAAACGTATCCACTATCCATGTACATAGTTCATGAAAATGAGATCTATATAGATACACAAACATGAGAAATGTGCTTGAAACCCTTTTAAGCCCCAATTGACCACCTCCATAAAGAAGATAAATAAATAATATCATGAAAACAACATAATAAAAAAATAACATTTGCCAAAGTACAAAGTATATGAAGACCTCTGTTTGCTAGCCTACTTCTAGTTTTACTACATACTGAACTACAAATTGCCTTGAAAAAAACATAAAAAATGCAAGTGATTCTAATAATAATGATGATACTAATAATAATATTAATATTAACAATAATTGTCGTAATCTTAAGTAATAATAATAAAACAATAATATGAATTATAACATAGTTCTTTAGAGAGGTATTAGGGGTCGTCATCTGAAATGCTGTTTAGTGGGGTTGTGAGAGGGTCCCCCCGGAACCACTTTGTCATGTGACACACACAGTGACATCACCGGTGGCGAGGACCTCTGGCGCCACCCACCCACCTCGTTAGAGGATGGTGGAGGAGGGGCAGGGGCGGACCTCACGGCGGCCTTATGTGTAGGCGTTGAGGCGCTCCTTGGAGCGGGTGGAATGGATGTCGTGGAGCTCCTGCTCCTCCTTGGACTTGATGTCCTCGTACTTCTGCATCCGGCACGCGTCCTTCACATAGGCCCAGTTGGCCGACAGCACCATCAGGTAGTGGATCTGAAACACAGACGGTCACCCGGACGTCAAACATCCATTGTCCGCTCACGTTGTTCGGAGGAACAATGAATGTCTGCATGAAATCAAAGAATGTTGGCTTTTCTTAACCTTGATAAACATTTTATAATACCAATATATAATAATTATGTATGAGATCAAAATCCATTTGGTTCATATTCATAATTATGTGTGAGTCCAATTACAGCAACGTTGACGAATGGTGATCTGCAATCCATGAATTAACATTTTGTGTTCTTTCTATTAACAGTGATGTGTTTCCCTGACAGGCCAGCAGAGAGCAATATAGTAGTGCCATTGGACGATAGGCTACCTAGGGGTTCCTTGGGAACTGCATATCTCAGTCAAGACATACTGCCATTATTATGGTATTGTGCTCGAACGGCAGTGTTTGATACAATGCCACACATTTCACATTGAATCATGGTCATTTTTTAAAAGCCTATAGCCTGCTGATGCAGTTGAATCCTTACAAAGACCAATGGCTCTCCATAGGAGCAAACAAAACCTTTTGTTTTGGCTGCAAGGATATAAAACAGTTGTATTTGATTTAAATATATTTTTTATAATTTGTATTAGCCACAGTTTTTGTCAGAAAAGACAGGCAATGTAACGCTGCCATTTCACTTAAGACGGCATTCCCATTCTTAGTAAATGGCTCCCAACAAATTAATGAGCCAATCCCAAATTGACCTGTAGGCTTGAAAACCCTTGCACTTGTGGAGATCTGAGAGGATTTGTTTGGAATAAGCCAATCAGAGGGCGAGGTAGAGCAATAACCAATACCAATAACACCTGTCAGATCTTCCCTCAGATCTCCACAAGTGCACAGGGGTGTAAGGATTAAGGTGTGACTTGGAATTAGGCCACCACTGTTTTTCAACAAGCTCTTTGCCTTCCGTCTCTTAGTTCCCATGACAACGCTGTGACATGCCTAGTCTCTCTGAGAGTAAAAGCTAGTCTCTCCGCCTTTCCCACAGTCATACATCACAACACGTCCACCAGATTATTGCCTGTATATCGTCCTGTGCTGTCATGAAACATCCGTAGGAAATTAAACTAGTGTCCATTTGTCTATTTGTCTAAGTCTATAGAGCAGTTGAATAAAACAGTGGTATCAGATTTCTCATTTCATATTATCTCTGTTAGAAACATGAGATGATCTATACAGCAGCTTGTACAGGTTCCATCAGGTCAAATACATATTACACGGTTCATTGGATGGGATATTGCCCTCAAATGGATATGAATCCAAGTTGTTAAATCAGATCTATGAACGGAGATAGAAAGCGCTCGAAGCGGGTCTCACCATAGCGATTACAGCTGCTCCAGCCCCGGCCAGAGCACAGATAAACAGGTGGAACGTCATGTCCAGCTAAATAAAAGACAAATACAATGTTACTTTGAAAGCAAGTATTACCCATCAATATTGCCAATGTTGTGCATGTTTGTCAAGTGTTCTTTTCCACCCACCTCATTGGATTCACACATCTTGTAAAACTTCTCAGATCCAGCGCATAAAGTTTTCCCTTCCCCCATTGGCACAATACCTGAAATGAGAGGACATGGGCCAAATTCGACAGACTGCACATGTAATTTACAGCGGCGAATACAAGACAAGCTCAACCGTGTCGACACATTACTGAAAAAAGTATTTCCCTCTACAGTGTGGCCAAAACCGATGGGGAGACTAGTCTAACCGTCTAAAAGTAATTCCCTCTACAGTGTGGCCAAAACCGATGGGGAGACTAGTCTAACCCTCTAAAAGTATTTCCCTCTACAGTGTGGCCAAAACCGATGGGGAGACTAGTCTAACCGTCTAAAAGTATTTCCCTCTACAGTGTGGCCAAAACCGATGGGGAGACTAGTCTAACCCTCTAAAAGTATTTCCCTCT
Source organism: Novumbra hubbsi (assembly GCA_016801125.1). Taxonomy (NCBI): domain Eukaryota; kingdom Metazoa; phylum Chordata; class Actinopteri; order Esociformes; family Umbridae; genus Novumbra; species Novumbra hubbsi. The sequence goes on from JACXGK010000314.1 coordinate 64,718, forward strand.
ACAGTGTGGCCAAAACCGATGGGGAGACTAGTCTAACCGTCTAAAAGTATTTCCCTCTACAGTGTGGCCAAAACCTATGGGGAGACTAGTCTAACCCTATAAAAGTATTTTCCTCTACAGTGTGGCCAAAACCAATGGGGAGACTAGTCTAACCCTCTAAAAGTATTTCCCTCTACAGTGTGGCCAAAACCGATGGAGAGACTAGTCTAACCCTCTAAAAGTATTTCCCTCTACAGTGTGGCCAAAACCGATGGGGAGACTAGTCTAACCCTCTAAAAGTATTTCCCTCTACAGTGTGGCCAAAACCGATGGGGAGACTAGTCTAACCCTCTAAAAGTATTTCCCTCTACAGTGTGGCCAAAACCGATGGGGAGACTAGTCTAACCCTCTAAAAGTATTTCCCTCTACAGTGTGGCCAAAACCGATGGGGAGACTAGTCTAACCGCCGATAAGCGTCATCATATTTCTTACCATACTGGCGCGGGTCCAGGCACAGATTGGCCCCCTCGAGAACAGTGGTGTTTTGGCAAATGGTCCAGATATTGAAGTACACGAAGACGGGGAGGGAGGTGCACGCCGTCACGCCCAGCCAGGCCAGCATGAAAATGTACGTCAGCATGATGAACTACGACGGACAGAGGGAGAGTGAGCGGTTAGGGTTAGGGTTAGGGTTAGGGTTAGGGTTATGGTTATGGTTAGGGTTAGTGCCGTGCCACTACATCGCTACACCTTCACACCACACAGTAAGGTGGGAATTATTCCCATTATACCCATTCTGCACTCAGTCATGCTAACCCAACAGGAACCCTCTATCATTGACGGGCACATTAGCATAATGTGTAATACCATGTTCCATCTGTTTGGGCTTCTTGAGGTGAATTTGCAGTATATAAGTACTAAATCATTGCACATTAGGTTTAAGAGCAACAGTTCCCCTTAGTCATCACACCACACGTGGGTCGTTCATAGCTAACAAAGTGCCCTTGATAGACAACAAAGCCTAGAGTTCAGAGATCCCTTACCCAAGCACTGACACAACGTCCGCAGGTGGTGATTTTGAAATCTCCATAAAGATCCTTGATGGCTCCACTGGTAAAGAAGCCCTCCACCATTAACAGGATGCCATAGACAAAGAATGCTGAGGCGATGCCGTAGATCACATACTTGATGATGTCAATCCTAGGGTGGGAATGGAACACCACTGTTATGTAGATTTATTGTGAGACTGCTGCTTAAAACACATAAACACACACATACACACTTGCATATAGTAGCCTGTGACTCTGTTTAGTAAAATGTATTAAAGGTTATTTCACTGAACAAAAAATGTGTTCTACCAAAATAAAATTTTCTGCATTATTTACACCATCTTTCACTTGCCAAAGTACTGTACATAGTAAACACTTTCCCCTGAAGAACAGAGTAACTACTTTCCCCTGAAGTACAACGTAACTATTTTCCCCTGAAGTACACAGTAAATACTTTCCCCTTAAGTACACAGTATGAGGCCTTTGGCTTTGATTCCCACGAGGTCCAGTACGTGAAAAGGTGCACTTGTCGTAACATATATAAGATTACTAGGTTCTCTAAAGTATAGAGTAATTACTTAAAACCGATCGCCGGTGAGGAACACCCAGATTGGCCATATTCTCAAATGCATTATGTCAAAGTCGTAGCTCATAGTTGTCAGCGAAGCCCTTTACGAAACGTATCCAATCCCAAGAGGACGGTTGGAGTTCGTGTAAAGCAAAGAGTGAGTGTTGACGTGTAACTCGGGGGCTGCGAACCCTGCTCACATGGTGAACACATCCAGGGCGTCCACTGGTCCTCGGACCACCTCGAAGTAGTTCTGCAGGATGGTGACGGTGCCGGAGAGGGCCTCGTGCCCGCAGCCGCAGAACAGCGCCACCCCGGCGTACAGCAGGACGGTGGCGATGAGGGAAGGGTAGGGGATGCCTCCGAGGCATTTGATGCAGCACTCCAGGCACCCTGAGCAGACAGGTGAGCGAAACAACAGATAACAGAACGGACGGACAAACACAGGGAGAGAGGCGGAGAGACGTCACTTGTGAAAACTGAGGGCAATGTTCCCGGTATTGGCCCCCGGTAAAAATCGCGGCCAGGGGAGGGACATGTGATTAAGAGCACCGGTTGGGTGGGCTGTCACGGAACCTCGACAGGAAATCAATCAGACTAAGCTGGTCTGTACCGGGGCCCATCCGTGTCCACAATCAGCAACGTGTTGTTGGGTGTAGTAGTGCACTGTGTAGTGCACTTCCCGCCAGTGGCTAACATAAGGGGGACACGGAGGTATGGAAGAACCTGCCTTCTAAATAACGTAAATTTGTTGGAGAGACGTCCGTACTGGTCTGTCTCCAGGAAGTTCTGCGTTCCGCACACTGACAACGCCGACTGACGCCAAGCTCACCAGCAGGCTAATGCAGCCCAATCAGAGGAAAGCACTTGCTCACTGTCTGAGGACCAGAGAGATATACACGCCTCGGGATGAGGAATGACGCGAACCCGTCATGAACCCATCAGAGCCCCGGTTTCAGTGGAACCTTTCGACCTCAACCCTGGAGGAACTTTGACCGCTAGGCGTCTAGGGCTTGCATTTGTCTGGCCACACATCGTGGCCTGGGGGATTAGGGTGACACCAGTCCATTTTTCATCTTGGGAGAGGTGTGTGTTTTTGCGTGTTTATGTGTCAGTAGGGTCATCAACAAACCCGTGGGTGTCAAAGGTTTGATAAATTAATGCTTGTCGTTGTAGGATGTAGGAACAGTTTAGATTACATAGTCAGAGTGGAAGTGTACCTACTTGACGAAAAGAAATATTATTCTTGTTCCTTTTAGGATTTAATTTTTTTAAGAACAATTATTTTCTATTAAGAGGGGAATCAGCTATTAAAAAAATCGAATATATTGATTTAAATCTAATATATTAAATATAATATATAATATATAATAAAATGTACACGGCTCAAATAAACACACGCACCATCAGACATTTTAGTGAAGCATTCAGGACAGTGAGTTATTGGAATGTGTAATGGCTGCCTTGCCAATATTCTCTACAAATGCAATTTGCATTTCTTTGTTTCAAGTTACACAAAATCCACTTTACATTACTGAACCTCAATCTATTTCATGGCCAGATATAATTTGATATTGAGTCAAGCAGTATTTCCTCTCTTTCAAGCACACTCTGAAAAACGCCCCGCAAATCAATGAGCAGTGCTAATGAAATGCCCAAATGTAATTTCACGCTCACATGACTGGAGAATCTCCTCCATCGGATCTATATCACTATTAGAACCCTTAATTAATTATGTCCCATTCAACTGCATTCAATTCCTGTTCCCATTTAATGCAAAAAAAAGTGTGTAAAACCAAGCTGAGGTCACTTCGGTGTAATACTCCAAGATACGGATCGGTTACATCGCCCCCACTGCAGTCAAAGCAGTCATTTTAATGCTGAATCCCTTATCACGGCTTGTGTTGATCTTCTACTGCGAAAGCAACAGCCCTCCTCCTCCACCTCCGTCCTCCGAGCTCTGCTTGTTTTCACCAACTGTGACTGGAATACCAAGCAGGCTCTCTAGCTACCTACGTTGCAGCCTGCCAGGTAGACCTCTCAGCCTGATCCTCATGCATAGCCTAGCCCGTCCCCACAGCCAGCCTGTTGTCATGTGGCGTTCATCTCCTTTTAGCTGTGATATGTCTATTTGGGTCTTTGCTGTCAGTGGGAAAAGGGGCAACATTCCGGACTGAAACAGAGAGCACTCGGTGGTATCAGGAGCTCTTGATTTATCAGCCCAGTGGCATTAATAAGTTGTGTCTGAGTGTTTTCTTCTGGCTACCTTGGCATAATTCAGTTACGACAAGTGGCCCATAATTTCAAAGGCATTTTGAAAGATTTGATTATTACATGCCATTATTCACATTTTTCTTTATCGAGAGTGATTTACAGTTAACGGTCTTATTTAAAAAAAACACAGATTTTTCCTTTTTCCAGATGTGGGATTTGATCCAGCGTCCTTCGGGTTACTGTTCAGATGAACCAACCGCTGGATTGCCTCATGGCCTATAATTGAATGCACTTAAATGGGTGTTAAGTTATGAAGCAGTTCTTTGTATGTACGCAAAACAGAGTATTAGAAACCTACATTTATTTACAGACCTCTTCCTCCTTATTTCAGTTTTATTCTATAAATAGTTCAATTTCCGTCAATAAAGCAGAGCTAGCCGCTGACATTCATGCTGGAGGAATACTGTACATGGCTGCCATTGGAATAAACAAAGAGCTGCAGCTGTTTCGGGCTGTGGAGAGATAATAGGCGGGAGCCTGAATTATTGATCACTAACCACGACAAACACTGACACAATATTCCCCGGGACCTGACGATGAAGACTGAAGCTATATGGGATACCGTTGCCACGACAACTGCCAGGAGTGTGGGTGTGATGGAGAACACAGAGAGACAGGATACAAGGAGGACTGTTTTACTGATTATCTGTCTGTGATTGTGTGGAAGGATGCCATTGGCTCCCTGGGACTACGGTCTTAAGTGATGGGTCATTCATGATTGGCTTATAAGTGTGGTTGCGTGAACTTTATTGGTATGAATGCTTTTAAGGACACATCACTAGTCATGTTTTAAAGCCGTTTAGCATTAAATCAATAGGCCTATCACATACGTGATCAATACACTGTGCATGCTGTTTGTTCTTTGTTTTCATCATTCTGTACTAGAAAACACCACAGCCAATCATGCCATCGTTACGGTCTAATGTCGAGCCTTTGAAACGCACCCAGTGATTCAGCATGAGATTGCTGCAGCTGGGAAATGCTAGAAAATGCCAACTGGTGTGAATTAACTGAAAAAGAGCAACTGGATTCTTGATTCATAATGTATAACCACCAGCACATTAAGAGCAACAAAGTGCCAGTCACTTGCATGTATTATTTAAGACAGCTGTGTTACATTACCAGGGATGAGAAGGACGCCTGTTTAGTGACTGGGGTTCCAACTAATCATGTTTACCGTGGATTAGAAGTGGTAGTGTTGTTTTGTTGTTGTAGTCATTGGTGGTTGCATTGTTGTTGTTGTATTTAGTGTTAATGTTGTTGTTTTGGTTGTTGTTGTTAGTGGTAATGTTGTTGTTGGTGGTAGTGTTGTTGATGTTGTTGTACTTAGTGATTGGTGTTTTTGTTTTGTTTGTTGTAGTTGGCGGTAGTGTTGATGTTTTGGTTGTTGTCATTGGTGGTACTGTTTTATTAAGTAGTTGTGTTGTTGTTGCTGTTGTTGTATGTGTGTGTGCGTCGTTGTATGTGTGTGTGCGTGTCTGAGCTGATTAACAGTATTTGTGTGTGTGTTTTTGTGTGTGTATACAGTGCACTTTGAACCATGTCACTTTTTAGTGTGCAAGTTTCAACATGAAATTATTATTTAAACGGATTTGGGCAGACAGTCATCTTTAATTTCAGGGTATTTTTCTCCCTATCGTTTTCTACCTAACCGTTTAGAAATAACAGCATATGTTATACATCATCCCCATATTTATGGTTAGTTCTGACAGTATGCTGACTAACTCCATAGTCATTACATAATTTCCAAACGTGAAGAGCAGAAAATGTATGCTTGTATGAGTGTTAATAACGGCCATTACAATGATACACAATTTGTAGTATCTGACATAATTGTGTATATTGAGGCTTTACATTCTAGATTTAGTAGAAGAATAAGCGGCCTCTTGCAGGTGAATGAAGCCAGAAGTCACAGCAAACCCTCCCACTTCATTCTGTATATACATGGAAAGGCCCACAACCTGTACATTTGAGCAGTAACATTTGAGAATCAGTATTCACTATAGATAAGAACATAATCACGTCATTTGATCATATGCTTTATCACAAATAAACCTTTAACAGCAACCTCCTTTTTGTAGACTGAAAAAGGTGCATATGTTTCTGAATGCATTACTCCCAGTCTTTTTATTCGTTTTTACCATCAACAATCCAGTGATTGGCGCCTAATTACATAACCAGACATATCCCAGTAAAACACATTTTGTGCAATTAGAAGAATGAATCATAAATGCCAGTGAAATGTCGTGCATCTCTGTATGTAGCTACACTCCTGCAGACACTTTGTTTCATCAATGATTCATTAGTCTTACCAATGACTGGCCAGAAAGGGTTGCCGCAACAACACTGTCCATCAATATTAAAATCTAAAATGAGGGTTATAAATATGTTTTCAATCCCCCCCTTCACATTTAATGTTGTTTTATTAATCAAAAATACGTTTAAAAGGTACCATTGTCTATTTTTTTGTATTGATGCATTTTGGTAATGTTTAATTCATTGGCTGGAAAAAAAGGTATTCCCTTAATTTTGCTTTAAGCATCCACTTATGTTGATCTGACCCCTTTACACTCAACATCCTTCAGAGGGGTCAGATCAAGAAAAGTAACAATGTATTTTATGGCCTTGTGTATAATTGTGTATATAGAAGTATCTGTAGTTGCCAGAATGTTGCATAATTTCTTTCAATTTTGGCAATACTTCGATCCTGAATTCTGTTTTTAAGGTTGCTTCACATTAGGCAGACATTTTATAGAATAGGAATGTACATCATAACATGGCTCTCTCTAAGGAACACAAAAGAGACAAGCTCCACCTTCAATTGTTTTCACACAAAAAATGTCCCTCCTCAAAAAGTGAAGCCTGTAATTTGGCTTATGACCCCATGTCTTTCCAGTCCAATCAACAGAAGGCGTCTCTCTGTAATACAAAGACAAAAGACCCCTATTCCCCCATGTCTACCCCCACCTCCAACTCCTATTTTTTTCCCATCTGTCGCGTCAGACAGGCTCAACCACAGACACACACACATTAACACACACAAACACACGCACACTCTCAGCACCACATGATTCATAAACAGATGAGGCTGCCATGATTTGATAGTGACAAAACACAGGTTTTTGTTGCTGATGGAATTATATCAACATTTTCTGGAGTTCCACAGGGTTCAGTTTTGAGTCCTATATTGTTCACAATATAGTAATAAAACCTGTAACTCTTTAAGAGGATTATACAAGTCATTTTTATGCTGATAACCCAGTACACTATACACAATACACTATGGCTCCCTCTTTTGAACAAGCTGTTACACACCTGTGGTCTGATTTCCAACTGTAAATCACTTATGGACGATGGGTATAAGTATGAGCTATTGTGTAGCTCACTGAACAGAACTTTTAATAGAAATACATGTGGTGGATCCGCTGATAATTGTGGAGATTTGTGGCATTTGTGCTTTTGAGGGCTAACATTTGGGAGCAAATACACAATTTGCTTCTTGCTAATTATTGGGCTCAGCTCTTTCTATAAGGCCTAAAACCAAAATGCACCTAGAGGAGTAGTTATGATAATTGCGACAGCATTGCTGGTGATACAGCAGACCTATTCAGACCTGGCTCATTTGGAATGAATTAAATTCAGAGGGATTTTATATTACATGGTATAGGTATACGTTCACCTTTAAAAGATACCTTAATGTTTGTTGATTTTGTGGTATTTAGAAAGGAAATAGAAGAAAACTATAATAATGGCCAAAGAAAACCTTTGTGAAGTTTGACGAGGTGGAGGAGACATAACATGACAGAAAGCAAAAGTCTGCTTAGCCCAATGAGGAACATCATTAGTGTGTTTGCTGCGGCAAGCAAGCACACTCAAATACATATTCATCTATTTATTTATTATTATAGCCACCCAAAATCCTTATCCAGTTCTTGCAGTACGTAGACAAGACAGCTATCAAAATGTGCGTCTCGTAACAGATTGCGTTGCAATTGTTTTGCTAAATGTTTCGTTGCAAGGTTTAGGAAATGTTTACGTTTTTATGGCAAAAACATAGCCACACTGAACGATGGGAAGCTAGCTAAACTGAACACCGGTTACCCAGCCACTTACAGTACTCAAACTTTCCAGAATGAGGTCATACAATTGGCTGTCAGTTCTGAAGTTAGCAAGTATTGCCAGCTAGCTACAGTACTGTTTATGCATTGACAATGAAATGGCACTGACTTCGACCATGTTATTTTGCTAACTTTCTGCCAGCTATTCTGTCTTTTTTATGCGGGAGAAAGCGGTGTTAACTTATTGCCTTTACACAGCTGCACACCAGATACTGGCGACCGCAAGCGCACTTTACAATTTCTCCAGACATTTCTCAATCACGAAGATGAGAAATGGGAAGATAGTTGAATGCTTCACTCTGAGGACGTTTGCTGTCTTTCCCTATATCTTTTGAGCCTCATCCCTTGCCTGGAGGAAGCAGGTTTTGGTAATATGGCATGCCCCCTAATTCTCTGCGCATGTTTAATCAACCAGTGTGGTTGCCATGTCAACAGCAGTGCATAATCTGAAAATAGAGCGAGTACTTCGGAGCTGTGACCCACTTACTGTGTGTCAACAAAATTCACTGGGACAATGGGTGAATGAGACACTTTGTGCAGATCTTCCTAAAGGGGGGAGAAAGGGTCCAGCTCAATTCTGAAAGCCCAGGTGTTTCCTTATCAGGACTGAAGGAATTCATTCAAATACAATAAGATCTTAGGATATCCAATATGTATTTAAATAGAAGAGCAAACAACGTACTATTTCCAGACATTACTAATTTGCAAAAGCATATTTTATTACAGTGGATAAGAAACACCCATAACGGTTGAGCTGAGTAGAGACAGAGTGATTCGCACTACCATGGCAACATCAGTTAAGCAGTCTTTGCTAATGTAGCTGCATTTCAAACGTGCTCCAAGAATCACCTCTTTTTCAAACTCTAACATCTCTCATTCTATCTGTGTGCCAAAGTATTGGGCAATTTGGCCTTCCCAACATACGTCACCTTAAACGAATGGGTCGTTAAGTACCTGCTTTAAAATTACTTCTAATCCATTTGACAGCCAAAATAAATGTGTAAAAGTTGCAGCATACAGAAGATCAGAACGAATATTATAGACCTTCAATAGACCAACAATCTTCAAAATAAAGCTTAAAAACCTTTGGTAAAGTAGAATGTTTCTTATTTTGTACTTAATTGTAGATAGTTCTTCAACCCGAAAGAAGTCCCTGAACCAAAGAAGCTGCTAGCCACAGGTCAGCTCTGGGCCACTGACAGTTATAAGTCTATGGAAGTAATGGGGGCGTGTGAGCATGTATTCAGCAGTCCTGATTACTTCCATATGATGCTAGATAGATAGATAGATAGATAGATAGATAGATAGATAGATAGATAGATAGATAGATAGATAGATAGATAGATAGATGTTTCTGAGGTTGGGCATCTGATGGAGACCAATCTCCTCATATGATAGTTAGATCTCAATGCCCAGGGTCAGGGGGTAACAGATAACATTTACTTTGTGACATATAACAGATTACAAAAAAACACACATTAAGTCACATTATTAGCAAATAAATTGTATTCCAAAAAAGATATTTTACAAAAAATAAATAATTACTTCTTGGATTACAATTTCATTTTGGAGATGATGATTGGGCAGAATAATTATGACACGTTGCATGTTCCATGAGGGTTCTGATGTACGCCTTTTGCTCAAAAACACAGTGCTTCAGTGGCTAATCAACAGTGTATGCTGCATATGTCTGTTCAAAGAAAGTACAAAATAAAGTACAACGGATGCATCTTTCACGGAACAATGGGCTATCTATACCTGATACGTAATTCATCATTTCAGATAGGATTTATTTTGGTTGCTACTATATATTTAAAGACAGATGGCACTGCTATGCTGCGTATAGAGAGGACATTTCATTCTGCTTGTTCTGGACAAGAGACATCCTTACTGGATACTGCAGGACCAAACATTGTGGACAACATTGACAAGAAGTTAAAAAGACAGGTATAATTCACAGCTCTGAATGTTTGGTCACTATAAGAAAAATATAAGAAACTAAGAAAAATAATATATAAAGTCTGTGCCCTTTCGATTACTGTTTGTAATGTTTACATTACAAGGTCAGAAGTTCACTCTATGCTTGAGTCACACCAAATGGCATTCAGTATTATGGAGATCAATTCAGGGTTAAGGCCTGTCCAGAGGGTGTACTTACACATCAAACTGGCTCCAACCACAAATCTAAGAGGGTCACCAGCTCCTATCTGTCATCACAGATAACATAAGTAAAAAAAACAAGCAAGGCTACTTACTAGTTAGATAATATAGTAACTTAATAAGCAGTGTTCATTTATTGCTGTTCTAGCACTGGCCAAATATGTACATTTCTAGAAACTATTTTAGAATTTGTTTGGGAAAAATAAGGCACATAGTCTTGCCGTGAGGGTACCAGGGGCAGGATTCTACCCAGGTCCCTCTCATCACAGCTTCTCCAGCCGTATACAGTCACATTCATTTTCCGTGGGTTGATTTTTCCCAGTGTCAATGGTTGGAAATGAAGAAAATAGAGCAGTTATAGTTTGAGGCAAGTTTGTTTCTGTTGGCGTTTCAGGATGTTTGCAAATAGAAACCAAACTGATTCCAACAGGCATGGCCTGTAGCATGTAGATTGTTAGAAGAAAAGGGATCTGAAAGTACACTTATCTTGTCCCATAGGATAATTAATTTAAGGAATCCTTTTTGGGTCCCTGAACACATTACAGATTCTACTTTGACCAAACCTTTTTGATATGGGTTCACCCATTTGGACAGTTGAAGAACCCTTTTTCTAAAATTGAACTGAACGCCTGGCAACAACGTAAAGGCTAGTCTCTACATTATTCATGCATTCAAACCTCAAAATTAGAATAGGGCTGTCAAATCATTCTGTACCAAGCACTTGACTCTAATCTGAATTGGTGTATTTAAATTAAACTCCAGTCTGGGCCCAGCTGTATCCAAATACTATGATCACTGTCACGTCATAATAGCTGGTTATACAAAAAAAATCAAGAAATTCAGAAAACAGTGTTTTGATTCAGTAAGGAAGCACTAAAGAGGAAAATTATTGTGGAGCAGCACTTAGCCAAGCTGCTTCAGATGCCATGTTTTATGTAGAAGTTTCCAGATTAGATGCAGAAGAAACCGAATGTGCCCCATTTGGGCCAGTGGGGCTGTAGCAGTAGCTGAGGGAAGAGGGCATGGCTAAGTAATTATAGATGGACTAACAAGCTGGTTTTCCTCAACGCAGTGTATGAATATAGTGGACTACTGTCATGCATGCACAGCCTGTGTGCTACTCTCTTTCAGTTCGCTGAACACTAATGGAAATTCCCAACTGTGATGTGCCAGATTGGGCTTCCTGGGAAATTTGCACAGATTGCACACACAGTGTTACACAGTGGTCAATGGTGACTTTAGGATACTCGCAAATGGAACCCTTAGCATTTCAATTTGGAAAAAGGCTGCTAAGGCCTTATCTTTACTCTTATGATAAGCCATATACTCTAATATTTAAGGGGGAAAAAGGTTCCCGATTGATTCGTTACAAATGCTAACTCAAAGACCCATATCAGAAGGGTTCCTCAGGGAAACCTTTTAACAGAAAACCTTCCACCAGAGAGTGCATTTCTCTAACCCCAAAAGGTTCTTCCTTGCATCTTGTCTTCTAAGACTTAGAAACTGGTACCAATCTGTATTCAATCAAAACTGCTTTCATTAATTATGGAAACATTACAGTGTTGTGAAATCATGGACGAAACTAGCATCTATAGCACTCACTCTCTCTACCTCTCTCTCTCACACACACACAGACACACAAATACACTAACATACAAATGATGTGGCCCAAACACCAAAATGTCATCTGCATGAAAGGAACAGAGTGTAGAGAATGGCTGCAGAGATTATGACTAGACTTGGCCAGTGCCATGGCAACTGTTTCAGCTCTTACACATGCCTGTGAAGCATCGGTTTTCAAGGAGAGGAGGAGAAGAGAGAAGAAGAACAGTGGGAGAAAGAAGAATAGAAGGGGCTGCAATGGAAACAGACCTCACAGAACAATAGCATTATTCGTGAACAGTTAAATGAATATGTAAGAGTGCACATTTAACCTATTGCCAACGCAAGGTACTCATACATTTATTTCTATGCCGCAATGTTCCCCTCAAGCGTACATTTCAACTCTGCTAGGTGGAAGGGGGTGGGTTTTTGCGTTATGAATAGCAATCCATCTGCACAAAGCAAACTGCATGCACATGAACAAGAGACATTTTGACATCTAACTAATCTTGAGGCTTTTTTTGTTGTTTAAAGAACAAAAGAGCTTTCATTTCAAAACAATAGCTGGACATGCGGATGGTCTGGATACAAGGGTTGTATTCGTGAAAGGGGGCTGGCGTGAGGTGTCTTGTCTTGCATGTTCCCGTGAGCAATCTCGACAGGCATGAGAGTCCTACCAAGACAGCCGTGAACAAAGGCAATTCTCCCTGTGCTTTCACAGTCAACGCTCACAGAAGCGGTTCACACCGTTGTCTGATTGTTTCGACAGCAGACAAAAGACACACACATATATACACACATACACACACGGACACTTTCAAACAGAAACGGTGGACAAAGGAACAATCAAAACTGGCTTAACCAAATATTTGCTCCATCCTTCCCGAATAGTCTACAGGTACAGTAACACATAAATCGGGGGAAGATCGTACTCAGATGGAATTATCCATCCCCCTATTTGCAAAAGAAATGACCGTGAATTAAATTACCTTTCTGAGTCTGTCCCTCATCCAAATCTTCTTCCATCTTGGCAATTTTGTGTATAGCACAACTAGAGATGTAACAAAAGCTCCTCGGTTCTCAGGTTCAAAATCCCGTTTCTGTGTGTGTGTTGTCAGCTGAGGGGTAGTCCACAGAGCGCTCCCTCTCTCTCTCTCCCACCCTCTCTCTCTCTCCCTCCCTCTCTCTCTGGTCTGCGCTGAGACCGCTTGTCAGCAGTGATTTCGTTCAAGTGGTCTTGCAGTGAGGGAGCTCAGTGTGTCTTCATGGCACTGTCTTCCCTAGGTCTCTCTGGCAAGTGCTGAGAACCTGTTCTCACAGTGGAGAGCGGGTGGTTGGGAAGGCAAATGGGGGTCTCAGTAGACATCAGAAGTATACTTGTTGGACAGGAGGCAGCAAGCGCAGGTGCTCAGATACAAAAGAGAAGAAACAGAAACTCAACCATGAAACCAGACCTTTACACTCAGAGCAGGTGGAGGAGGGGGGTTTCTTCCGAGATGTCTACCACAGTCCCATATACAGCCCACCCGGACAACCCCCTCTTTTTTCTCAGAGAGAATGGTTAAGCTTGTCTGCGCCCTTGGCTGTGTTCTGCTGCATTATGTGGACCTTCTTAACTGGTCAAAGACATTCAGAGAAATAAATCCTATTATCGTATTAGGCATCCATATTCAATTTGATTACCATGAATGAGCTGTAAGAGTGAACTTTACGTTTGATGAATGTATTCACAGTTTAAGGTATGAATAAGCATACAACGCTGATTTATCTATATAGATATACTAACGCCCGTTATCAGCAACCAACCCTCCGGTATTCCAATGGCACCTTGTGTTTTGCTAATCCGAGTTTTTCAGTCTTTCTGCAATTATATTAGCACAGCTGAAAACAGTTGCTGATTACCAATGCAATAAAGCTGGCCGTCTTTAGACTGGTGAGTATCTGGAGCATCAGCAATTGTGGTTTCCAAATGGCCAGAAACAAAGGACTTTCTCATGAAAGTCTGTTCTTGTTCAGAGAAATAAAAGCAATTCCATGTAATAAATTGCCCAAAAACTGTAGATCTTGTATCAAACCCCTGGGTGCACAACTGAGCAAGATGACAAATACAGTGGGGAGAACAAGTATTTGATACACTGACTGACTGATTTTGCAGGTTTTCCTACTTACAAAGCATGTAGAGGTCTGTAATTGTTATCATAGGTACAATTCAACTGTAAGAGACGGAATCTAAAACAGAAATCCAGAAAATCACATTGTATGATTCTTTTGTAATTAATTTGTATTTTATTGAATGACATAAGTATTTGATCACCTACCAACCAGTAAGAATTCCGGCTCTCACAGACCTGTTTGGTTTTCTTCACGCATTACCTGTATTAACTGCACCTGTTTGAACTTGTTACCTGTATAAAAGAAAAGACACCTATACACACACTCAATCAAACAGACTCCAACCTCTCCACAATGGCCGAGACCAGAGAGCTGTGTAAGGACATCAGGGATACAATTGTAGACCTGCACAAGGCTGGGATGGGCTACAGGACAATAGGCAAGCAGCTTGGTGAGCAGGCAACAACTGTTGGTGCAATTATTAGAAAATGGAAGAAGTTCAAGATGACGGTCAATCACCCTCGATCTGGGGCTCCATGCAAGATCTCACCTTGTGGGGCATCAATGATCATGAGGAAGGTGAGGGATCAGCCAAGAACTACACGGCAGGACCTGGTCAATGACCTGAAGAGAGGTGGGACCACAGTCTTAAAGATAACCATTAGTAACACACTACACCATCATGGATTAAAATCCTGCAGCGCACCCAAGGTCTCCCTGCTCAAGACAGCGCATGTCCAGGCCCGTCTGAAGTTTGCCAATGAACATCTGGATGATCCAGAGGAGGAATGGGAGAAGGTCATATGGTCATTCTTTGGGGATGCTTTCCTGCAAAGGGGTCAGGACAACTGCACCGCATTGAGGGGAGGCTGGATGGGGCCATGTATCGCGAGATCTTAGCCAACAACCTCCTTCCCTCAGTAAGAGCATTGAAGATGGGTCATGGCTGGGTCTTCCAGCATAACAACGACCCAAAACACACAGCCAGGGCAACTAAGGAGTGGCTCCGTAAGATGCATCTCAAGGTCCTGGAGTGGCCTAGCCAGTCTCCAGACCTAAACCCAATAGACAATCTTTGGAGGGAGCTGAAAGTCTGTATTGCCCAGCGACAGCCCAACAGCATATTATTTCCTTAAAAATCATAATCGTACCTATGATAAAAATTACAGACCTCTACATGCTTTGTAAGTAGGAGAACCGGCAAAATTGGCAGTGTATCAAATACTTGTTCTCCCCACTGTATATTAGAGGGCCTGGTTTTTACACACTGGACAGAAGAAGATGTTATGGACAGACAAATCAAATTTTGAGTTCAAATCACAAAGAACAATATCCATGAGACACAAACCAAATTAAATGATGCTAGAGTAGTCAAGCATGGTGGAGGCAGTACTATGGTCTGGGGGTGCTTTGGTGGTGGTAAAGTTGGAGATTTACAGGGTAAAAGGGATCTTGAAGAAGGAAGGCTATCACTCCACTTTGCAATGCCATATCCTGTGGCCAGCACAGTCACCTCATATCAACTAATGAGCTGTTGTGGGAGCAACTTGACTGTACGGTAAGTAAGAAGTGCACATCAAGCCAATCTGACTTGTGGGAGGTGCTTCAGGAAGCATGGGGTGGAACCACTTCAGATTACCTTAACAAATTGACAACTAGAAAACCAAAGGTTTGCAAAACTGTAATTGCTACAAATGGAGGATTATTCAAAAGCCAATTTTGAAGGACACAATTATGAAACATTTATATTTGAGTGAAAAATCTTTATTTCTAACCTTGTCAAAGACTATATTTACTATTTAAACTCATTTCAGGTATTTCATGGATAACAAGGCCATTTCTAAGCGACCCCAAATGTTTGAAGTATGCAATAAAACTGCACAACACCTCACAAAGATCAACAGGGACACAGTTGAGGTGGTCACCACAGAAAAATAAACCAGAAACAAAAATAGGGAATGTCCTCACACCACAGACATAGAGGTCATACTCTTATAGGCAGCTCTTTTAACGTGCCCTAACTGAATACCTGAGATTGCAATAAACACCTGTTGGTTACCTGTTGGTTAACATTTTGCCAGTAAGCCTTTATGTCAGATGTCTGCAGGTCTTAAAAAAGGTTGAAAAAGTGGATACCAAAGCATATCCTTATTTTAGCAACTTGAAACCACTTGAAGCCACTCAACCAACAAAGTTCTACTCTGAGTCACAGACTCTAACTGCTGAAGCTGTCTTTCCCTCTGATCTAATTTTGCTAGCGCAATCTGCCGCCTCTAACACTGTGAATCCTTAGATACTACATACTCTCAGGGCTACGTGTCTAAGGCTTTGCAAAAAAAATTTGAATTTCAACCTACCTGCCGGCCTGTTTGTTCCAGGTGAACTTATCCTGAATGCAGTTCACGTGGCCATCACACTTAACCGGTTCTCCAAATTCGTTATGCTTATGAGTACATTTAAGATGTCTTTTCTGGCATTTTCTACTTTATTGAATAGACAATGGATATGTAGAGTAAATGTTTTGTTGCTGAATGAGCAGTATGCAGGATCGGATCCTATGTTGCAACAGCACAGGCGCACCGAAGGAGTGGATTAAAACCGCTGGACCACCCTAGTCCAACTTTTCTCCACAGGGTGGTAACAGATTACCATGCAAAATGTCCCATCTGATTTCTGTTAAAATTTTAAAATGACTCATGCAATTAAAATCAATAAAAATGTCCTTAGGTGACAAATGTTACTGCACACCAAGCTTTTCCTTCACATCAAATGGTTAAAATTTGAATTACTTTCACTAAAACAGGTACAAATAATTAGAAAATCATTGTAGAGTAACCCATGAAGATTGGAATCTTAGTTTGGGCCTAATAATTGGGGTGTGTGGTAACCCATCATGACAAGACCAAATCATCTAGAAATGGGGGAAAATAACAGACCACTCTCGATATGCATCGAACATGTCATCCCATCAAATTTCAGGCCAAGATCTTAGAAATATCTAAGAACCACAGGGTTACATCAAGACTGTGAACTGTCAAAAAAACATTCCACAAACTTGGCCTACAAGGGAGGTCAGATAGGAAGAATCCTCTTTTCTCAAAGATGCCATGTGTAGGGAAAACAAAAGAACCCCATACCAACCATACAGTACAGAGGCAGTGGCATTGTGGTCTGGGGCTTCTTTTCTGCCTCAAGGCCAACTTGTCATCATTGACTCAACCATTAATTACATATTGTTCAAGAGAATTATTAAGGAAAATATCAATCGCTTTTTTTTTCTCAATGTCAAAGAATGTTTTTTTATATTTCATCACAGAGGGTGTACGAACCTTTTCACATGACTGTAATCACTAAAATAAAAACATGACCTTGTTTTCTCTGTTTCACCTTGTTTAATCCCAGGATGTGTTAACTGGGTGCTGTGTTGCTAGGTTTGGGAAGAGTATGGTGCTTGCAAAGCCAGGGATGTCGTATAAATTCCCATGGGAGCTTGTACGTATATGCTGTAAGTTACTCCAATAAGTGTGTCTGCTAAATTACTTAAATGTTAAATGGAACAGTAGGATGTGGGAGTAGGTCTGCTCTGTGGTCTTCTTACAATGATGGCAATCTTTAACTTCAATAGACATAATAAAAAGGGATACATTTAGGACCTGACGTTGCCGTGTATCTTTAGGGGCCCTTTCAGAGAACACTGTTTAACAAAGGGTCTATCTAATGATAGTGGCAACAATGGTAAATTGGTGAGGGGCTGTTAATGTCACAGGAACTGCGTTTCACGAATTGTGCCACAAAAGTCAGTCAGTTTTCCTTTAATTGTATATTACTTTGATCAGGGTCTCTAGGGAGTAGAGTGCTTCCTGGAACAAAGCCCACAGTCCTTCCATCTTGTCATCAGATTCTTATTGGCAGTTAAGGATTGCATTCCTTATTTACAGTTGAACACTGGTAGCTATTGTGCTCTACACATGCATGGGAATATACTACAGAATGCTTTATAGAATCTAAATAGAGCTGTTATAGAATTATGATAATAGTTGTGAATTTGTATCTCTGGGATATACCAAAATATATTAGCTGGACTCATGAGAATTGAGTATATACTTTACCCTAATGCAGTTGACAGCTAATTAGTTATGAATGCATGTTTTATTATTGTATTGAATGAAATATGCAAATGAGCAAATGTGGTTCATTGCCTGCACAAATTGAAATACCATATTAACATCTGCTAAAAGAATAACACACACATTCAGTGCCCCACCCTTGGCCTGAATACCCTGTCCCTTACACACAGGCCTGCTGTGGCTGCTTTGTTAACTGGGGTGGGAGATTTGCTGATGGGGGTTGGGGTATTTTTCTGGGGAAATCCTCAGCTCACAAACTCCCACAATACCCCCTGGCTGGTCGTGTTCCTGACTGTGCTTTCAACGAGCGTGCTGATCCCCCACCCCCTTTGCACGTCCCTCCCTCCCCCAATCCTCCAGTTTACCACTGTGGGTACCAATGGAGGGAGAGAGAAAGAGCAAGAGATGAAAAGGAAGAAAGAGACAGAGTGTGAAGAGGAAGCAATGAAAAGAAAAAGATACGAGATGTGGGAGACAGCAATAGAAAAGAGAGAGGGGATTTGAGAGAGCAACGGAAAACAGAAAGATAGAGGATGTGAGAGACAGCAACAGTAAAGAGAAAGATAGGGGCTGTGAGAGACAGCAATAGAAAAGAGGAAGATAGGGGATGTGAGAGACAGCAGTAGAAAATAAGAAGATAGGGGATGTGAGAGAGCAACAGAAAATAGAAAAAAAAGTGTGTGAGAGACACCAATAGAAAGAGAAAGATAAGGGATGAGAGAGAAAGCAATAGAAAAGAGAAATATTAAGATTGTGAGAGACAGCAATAGGAAATAGAAAGATAGGGTGTGTGAGAGACAGCAATAGAAAATAGAAAGATAAGGGATGAGAGAGACAGCAATAGAAAATAGAAAGATAAGGGATGAGAGAGACAGCAATAGGAAATAGAAAGATAGGGTGTGGGAGAGACAGCAATAGAAAATAGAAAGATAAGGAATGAGAGAGACAGCAATAGGAAATAGAAAGATAGGGTGTGGGAGAGAAAGCAATAGAAAATGGCAGATGGTGAAACCCTGCGCTGGGCATCTCGTGGTGTGCATCCTATGTCAGAGGAATGGCACTGCCCATCCATGATGAAATCGTTTGTAAGAATCAGTGTGTGTGTGAAATTAAATACCTTTTTTCTTATCATAGAATGAGGAAGCCAAAGAAGCACACAATTGTTGTATTACTGGCTCCTGGTTTTATCAAGAATGAGCTCCTATCTGCTCTCACGTTGCCATAGCAACCAGCACCCAGATACTGTTCAACAGGGAAAAGAAGCACATATGGAGAAAATGAAAACATCATCTCTGCAACCCAGTCACTCTCTCTGCATCAATACAAAAACATAAGATCAATTAAAATCCCTATTTTCATGTAAAAAAAAAATAATCCAACTGAAGAACTATTTTTGTAGAATGCTGTGGAAAACAAAAATACATTGCAAACCTGGACCACACCTCAGGAATACCCGGCAACCTGTAGTTGTCTCGGTAACGTCCTCCTGGATGTGTTGCAGATCAAGTAGCTGACGATACTTGACAATGTGGGCTGCCACTCAGCTGACCATACCCCCCCCCCCCGATTGTCCCTGTCCCTGTCCCCTTGTTCCTTGCTTTTTGGGGTTTCAGGCTGGGTGTTTTGTAGAGGCACTGTGTGACAAATACTTAGGTAAAAAAAATAGGCATTATAAAATACATTCCCTTGATTTGACTACAATCAACCCTGAAAAATTGTTTGCGCTCGGCAACCAAACAAGAAAGAGTTTTCTGTGTTAGGTGCACATGTGTTCACGCCCGATCGACGAATCGAGCTAAGAGGAATCAAAAGAATCGGGAAGATTAACAAGGTCAATTTTTACAGCACACCAGAAACATGACAAATATTTGCTGCAAATAACCATCATGACTTGTCTATGGACATCATCTGGAGATGAAAGGTCAAAGATCACAAGCACAACCAACATCACTGGGGTGTAAAGCCTTGTGGAACGGACTACCAGAGCATTGTCCAAATGATGAAAAAGTTTTAGAGACCACGAAGGGCTGGGCATGCAGCCAGAAATCATTGATCTTGCTGTCATCCTTTTACACCAAGTTTACAGTTTAATTACAAATAGAGCAGCAAGAGTGCCAGCTGCAGAGATATTCAGGACCAACTGAGTCACCCATTGGGAGTTAAGTGTTTGGTACAATTTCTGCCAAGACAGAGAGAAAACAAGAAGTAAAAAACTTATTCTTGCAACACAGGGATGATTAAAAACAAAGTTGTCCATCAGAAAATATTACAGAATCTTTCCAGGCAAATAGTATATACTTAACTCCAACCAAAACGATATAGTGGATTTTAGGGTGTGTGTATTTGAAGGTATGAGTGTAATGCCATCATACAATGACAGAGCAGAAGTCATGATGCAATCATAATTGTTAGAGAAACTCAAAGCCACTCAGCCATAACAATTGTCCTAACATGTATTGAAATACAATTGTAACGGAGTCTGTCCTTAAAGGGAATCTACTGAAATGGGATCTGACATTCAAGTTACTTCCAATCCACCAAACAGTTTGCCTATGTGTAGTCCATTTAATAAATGTTTTTCTGATGAAATCACAGTGGTTACAAGGCAAAGAGGAACATCTGCTCACTGTTGTCATTCCCTGAGGTGGGATTTTAGAAGCTGTGCAAACAAAGCACACATTGTCTTGACCATATGGTCTTCGTCAGGTGGGTCACAACTTCTGAAATATTCTGGAATGAAAAGTTAGCCTGGTTTCTTTCTTTGCACACCAAGTATAGAATTGTCAGTTAATCCTTTGATGATAGTAGCTGATAACTGAGCCAAATGTCTCTAAGTTTGTCAAACTGTATTTTGCCTATCGCATCACTTGAGGAAAGATTTCACCTGAAAACTTTGAAGTGAATAAAGAAACACATAAGAAGGACATCAATATTATCTTGTTGGACAATTTGACAGCAGTTATTATACTGTTAACAGTATACTGTTAAATAAATGATTTCTTGGTTGCAGGGCCACATTCCAAAATGCTTTTTAAGAACCATAGCACATTTGTACACACCTCCAGTCATGGAGATTCAAAGTACCTGTGTATTTTTCCATTTTAAACTTACCCTAATCAGATACTAAAGGTGATTGACTTTGGTGGACAGAATTGATTGAAAAATGTACTTCTCTTTAGGTAATTAGTTTAGAACCAGTAGGATCTTGTAATTTCTTCCCGTTTGAGCACAACTGCCAACAACATAACTGTTTCAGTCCTCAACTGTATTAAAAGAAGTAGGGTTCATACCCACTCTGTCAAAACTGACCAGTCATCATCAGTCATGTCTTTGAAATAAATATAAATTCATGACTCTGGTAATAATGAAAGGGATGTTGAGGTGAATGCACCAACACACTGACAACACATTACGTAAGAGATCAACAGATACATGTCATGTCCAATTAACATCATTTTTATTTACTAATAACCGGAATGTGAGTTGATCTTTGAAAATTACAGAACTGTAATGCAGCGGGCATTTATCAAAACAGTCATTGGTTGTGCTTCGATTTGCTATCAGCCTCACCCATTATTTTTTTTATCAGACCCAACACCTCCACCTGCTGGTAACTTGACTAAACTGGATTTGTAGAGCAAATACTAAAAGTTGAGATATTGTAACGGTAAGGTACCATTGAACAACACAAGACAATAATTTTAATAGTAAGTTCTATACTTCCACAAAATATATGGTGTCAGAAGCATCTCTTGCAAATACACAGATAACAGCTGAATCTCCTCGTCTTAATTTGTCTGACGCACCGAAATCTCCTTAAAATGGACACTGCTCCTGATGGAGGAGTCACATGTTTCTAGAGAAAGGAAGGAGAATGGAAAGTGGGTAACAACAAAAGAAAGGCTGTAACATTAATACAATTCTGAGAATAATTCACTTGTGGTTCCAGCGTGTGTTTGGGCGTTGCCATCGGAGATGTCCTCTCTGTAGCGTGACGATGGGGGCAATCTAACGGCCAGTTCTCCCAGGGTAGGCTTCACGTTGAAACGCTCTGCCAGAGAGAGAAAGGCAGGTTCTCTTCCCAATTAAATTCTCCAACTTTTAAAACAACCGTTACAGGGAATCACCATTAACTCTGCTAAACTCTGACCCTTACAATCGCAGCATCACAGCCTCTCCAAGACCCAACTCTGTCCCATCCTATCCCGATTTTTGGGGGCACTCACTGGGGTTCTGGGATCTTGCGGCAGCCCTCTGCTCCAAGTGCATGTGGATGATAGCCTTCACCTTCCTCTGGTTGGTGGAGATGTTGGGCTCAGCCATGACCTCAGTCAGTCGCAGGTTGTTCTTAATAGCCTTGGAGGCTGTTGCCCGAGCAACCATTGGCAGCTGCTCCTGATAGGCCCTGTCTGTGAAGTCAATCTCTCGGTCTCGCAACCCTTCGACCCTGAGTAGTTATATAACAGCACAGCGGTTAGACTAACCTCACCTTTCAGAGGGGATTAGGAAAATACTTTTAGGGGCCGACTGAAGCAATTACAGAGAACTAATTTTTTTTTTTAAACAAATGTCACATGATATTAAGAGTTCCAGTCTGCCCAGAATAGTCACTGCTCAACCCTATTAAAGTAAAGTGTGAGGTTGTAAAACGTCCCTCTTGGCCTGTCCAGTTTCTATGCATGACAACTGGTTGATGACCTTCCCTTAATAAAGGGTTGTTGGTTACAACATGGCTCACCTCCTGTTAGTTAGGAGAGTGTATATCTCCTGTACTAATAGTTCAGCAGCCCCTGGTTTGCAGTGGACGGTCCCATTTATTGCCTCCTTCAGAAAATGGATGTTCTGTTTTGCTAGAAACTAAATACAGTAGATAGTATTTTTTATTGACAATAAAACATGAAGCTATAATGTTGAGTACATTTTACAATTATACCCTCCTACTTATAAACATATATGGTAACTGGCAATGCCCTTAAACCCTTACCCTCTCGATTTGTGCCCAGTTGCCCTGTTTGGTCGGAAGTGATGTCCCATTGTCATAGGAGTGCATTGGAAAGTCTTCAGGATAATACCAGGACAACAACTCGGCCACAAGGTAGCGATTAGAAAAATCTCTGCAAAATGGAAATCAGATAACGCTACCTTTACTCTACCAATTGTTAGCTTAATGCAATATACTCGGAAGTATTTCTTAATGACAATCGGTTAGCTAATATTGCATTAGTGAATACAGTTGATGACTGATAAGATTACATTTTCCAAAAAAATGTGCGCTCACCTGCGCATATTCTTAGGAAAAAAAGATAAATCCAGACTTTGTAGCCACTTCAGAACATCTCTTGGTAGTCCGGTCTTTTTGGGACGCTGGGCATAAGCCATTGTTTTTATGTTAATACTAACCTGGTTATTGAATAAACAAGCTATTCACTCTCATTCACAGCATATGTAACTTATTAATTTCAAAATGTTAGCTAAAGTCCTTGCTATATATTACTCTCTCTTGTTGGCAACTGAGGTAAACGACCTACTTAAGATAACTACCCTACAAGTCTATACAAACATCTGACCTGTTAATCAACAGTCCCATGGTAACTGCCGGTGTTGTGCGGAAAACTGAGCCTGAAACTACCCCCCCCCCTTCGCGTGAACGCGCACGCATTTTTCCGTTAAGGCGACATGCTTGTTTGTCTGGAGATGATTACCCTTCACCTCATTGCCAATTTAGCCTACACGACTAGCAATTACGTTTTTGGATTAATGGGCGATAACCCCGGTTAAAACATGAATACGCCTTGGTTGAATCAGAGCCGGAGAGAGCAAGAGTTGTGTTAACTAAGGGTAGGACCGCTATGTAGTCACGTGGTTAATGCGTCTAGAAAAAAATCCAAAATATAGCCGAGCGGGCGATTTCAATGAATGGGAAAACTCACCGAAACGATTATAGAGCTTCACAAAAACAGGTTTTTGATAACTACTTAACTTAGCTAAAAAAGTAGGCCAACTTTTGAGACCTCTGTATAACTCATGAGTTACCTTAAACTAACTAAAATATGAAATGAGTTGGCTTGCTAGTCATGTCCTATGTAAGCTAAGTATTCCAGCGCCTTAAAAAATCTCTCTCCAGACTTTGAATCAGATTTATTAACATCTCCAATATGAAAGTTGTACTCTAATTTAGTTATCTCCTTATACTTTTCAAATGTTGTCATAAATGTAACTTGCAAACAACAATGTTTCCTTTATACATCTGTAAGACTGCGTTCTGTCTTGTCCTTGTACCTAGTATTATCATCATGGTGTGCTGCACGTTCCGAAAAGGGAGTCAGAATGTATGGCTTCGCAGTTGACTGCGGACTTTTACTTTGTTAGTGAAATTTCACTATTTCAAATGACCACAACAATAAAAAGCTATGTGAGGTTATCAAAACAATATTGAATAGAGCATAGGGTGGGAAGTGTTTGCGAACCCTACGTTTTGACTACAAGGAAACTATGCTTGGATACTTCTGCAATCTCAGATACCTGGAATGGTTTTGTGAATATTTCAAAAGGTATGTCAGGATGGGGACCAGACAATTATGGCTTGGATTACTCCAGAAGTGCTAGGAATGCAGAGTCTCTACTGGGACAGTTGATGTCTTGCATAAATTAAATTCCATGAAATTGATATGTAATAAAAGTATATTTGAGATTTGTTATTTCCAGTGATAATTGTACAAAAGATTATTTTCCTCTTCTCTAGGATTCTGGACATGTAGTTATGGTAGTCTTTATTATAGTATAAAACTTAAGATAAACAATTGTGCATTTCTTTCCATCATGTAACCCTAAATATGCAGTGGAATGGGGCGAGGGGGTGACCTGTACTGAAGCTACCTACTCTCCATCCAGGGGAACGTCCAAACACAGCTCCGATGGGAGGTGTTAGAGAGTGAGTAAACACTTAAATTATGTAAATATAACTGATATTAAACTACCATATTGTTGTCATGCTCACTTCAACCTTGTTGTTTTTGTAGACTAAAACATACAACACATTTCACCACACATCATGCATTACCACATTGGTAAATGAAATATGTATTTATTCAATTGCCTGCGCCACAATTTGCTTGTGGAACTATATCTAATTATAGCACAAATTTCTTTTTTTTTCAATATTCTGCAGTGCACCTTTTCAACCCAGAACCTCAGGCCAGTCAGGAAACAATCCTTCCCTGCTCAGATGGAAAGGTCCATTTGACTATTCTGTAGTAATCAGCTTTGTTCCTCTGTATCATTGTATGACATTAATATTCTCTGAATAATTGTATGAAGATATATTGCAAATGGGATAAATGCAATGACTCGGGTGTTCTTGCCTTATGTCGCCTGTAGTGACGTCACTCATGTTGTTCGGTGTAGAATAGATGCTTAACAAATTATCAAAAATGTCACTGGAACAAATGACAGAGAAGCTTGGGTTGAAATTAAACTAGTGACTAAAAAACAACCAACCTCCTTGTAACTCCAGACATGAAAGGATAATAAAGTTGTATTGCTTTGGGCAAAATTACTAGTAGGCTGCACTGGAGGCAAATGGCATTTAGACAATAAAGGACTACTGTATTAGACCTTTATGGCACTCTGCTTTGATTCATGCCAACAGCTCCTGTAGCAGTTGTGTATTTACCGCTCTTTTATGACTTATTCATTTTCCTTTACTCTTTCTTTAGATCCATATCGGGGCTGGGGCTGGATTAGAGGAGCAAAAAATCACTCCCGGTTCTGCAAGGACCTTGCTGTAGCCATCTGGGGGAAGGTATGAAACAGGCTCAAAGGCCAAGGAGCTGTTGCCAAACATCCCCTTATGCCTGAAAAATATCAAGCAGTTTACAGTTGGCATTTTATTTCTGTGCCCAAACTTGCATACAACTCTACTCACCTGTTCAATTTATACATATTAAGTCCAACGCTACCATTTTCAACTGTCTTGAGATTCTTTCTGTTTTGTAGATTTTCAATAATAGACTCATTCAAGAGTTGGCTGCTGGAAAAAGTAATCCCGGAACCAGGGGTGGCCGTTTGCGGCCATAACTTTGGGCATTATGTCTCGGAGAATATAATGGACGTTAACAAGTAAAAAAAATTATAATAATCTAGTTAAATACATTTACTTGTTGCTTCCATTTCAATATTATGTTAAATTGTAATAATGAAGGTGTAGTTTCCAGCATGTGTCTGCCATTTTCAAAAGATTATGGTGCTCCTTGAGATGTTCAAAGCTTGGGATCTTTTTTTTAACATAACCCTGCTTTATACTCCACAACTTTCTCCCTGACCTGTTTGGTAAGCTCCTTGGTCTTCATGCTGCTGTTTGTTCAGTAATGTTCTCTAACAAACTCTGGGGCCTTTAGGTGTTTTTGCACGCGGATTAAATTGCAGGTGGAACCAATTTACTAATTATGTGACTTGTGAAGGCAATAAGTTGCACCAGATCTTTGTTTGGGGTCTCACAGTAAATGGGTTGAATACATATGCACTCTAAACTTTTCAGATGTTTATTTGTAAATCATTTAAAAATAATGATAAAACAGTAAAGAGAAAGTACATGCTAGGGAATATGCAAAACATTTACAGTATAAGAAAAGTAAGTACAAGTTGCATATTGTGCAAGACAGGGGGAAGAGGGGGTCTGCCTATGGCCAGGGAATGTGCAAAACATTTCCTATATAAAAAGTGTACATTGCATATTGTGCAGTAGTCCGAAGAAGTGTGCGTCAACATGGCGTATTAAGTTAGCGGGCAAAGATGTAAAGAACTATTTGGAACCATAAGTGGTAAATAAAGAGTGTAGTAAAAACCAAATAATTTAATGTTTTTTAATTTTGTAAATGCCTAAGATGGCCATCTTTGGTACCTATAACAGGGTATAGAGCCACCGCAGTCATGGTGCCAGAATTAAATGAACAGAGGTGTTTGTGAGTTTGGCACGTGCGCTGAATAGTTTCTCTCTACGGCTCTGGGATAGGCCTATTTAATGGTACACACGCCCACACTCACGCCCAATCACCAAACAACCTCATAGTTGCAATCCACCAAAAATCAAGAAAATATTTTTGTGTGTCTAAGATAAGGCATTACTCAAACCAGCTTCCCTGCTGGTGTATCTGCAGGCTCAACAGAAGGTGTATTTTAAAGCGTAACTCCAGAAGGGATCAAAGGCTCATCACAAACTGTGTTACTGGGGTGTTATAGGATTGAATAAAATGAACAATAAGCCATTCTTTTTGGATAATTGGCCCACAAAAAATTATAATTTATAAACCAGTTGTCAAAAAGGACAAAATGGCCTTATTGTTCCAAATTAAATACTTGTGGCAAAACATTAATGTTGTATGTCAAGGCCCAAGCAAGGAGTACCTGTTTATGAAAATCAGATAAGGCAGCAGGAAGGAACTTAAGACCCGCTACTTCTAAAAAGACATGCTGGGCAACGCAGTTCCAAATAGGGGCAGGGTTTGTTAAGTAGTTCTTGATCCAATGAATCTTAAGAAAAATACTTATTTCTCTGAGTAAAATGCAAATCAATGTATAACTTATTTGAAATATGTTTGTGTTATGTATTTTTTTGTTATTCTGTCTCTCACTGTTCAAATAAACATACCATTAAAATTATAGACTGATCATTTCTTTGTCAGTGGGCAGTTGAGAAAATCAGCAGGGGATGAAATATTTTTCTGTATCTCTGTATCTCTCCAGGTCAGCGATACGTATTCGTGAGGCGTTTAGCCTTAGCTTTGCACCACCTTCTCTTTGACTCCGATTACATGTTTGCATAATCAACTTTCTCATTCAGCAGAGTCATTTAAGCGACTTTGTCTCGAATCACAGATTCACATTTGTCCGATCTTGAGTTAATCAGAGCGTGACAATGAACGTGATAATGTCGGCTGAATCCTGATGTTCTTTACCCTTATTATTGGAAGGAGGCTTGCTTGGGGTGACAGGCAACAAAGGAAAATCATTATCCATCCTCTGAACTGATGCAGCGTAGTCGTGACAATCGAGAGAGATGGTTGCAAAGCTAGAGTTAGCTACGGGAAGGTTGGTTACTTCAGGCATGTAGATTTTTGTGCTCTTGCTTTTTCTCT
This sequence comes from Novumbra hubbsi, assembly GCA_016801125.1. Taxonomy (NCBI): domain Eukaryota; kingdom Metazoa; phylum Chordata; class Actinopteri; order Esociformes; family Umbridae; genus Novumbra; species Novumbra hubbsi. The sequence continues at coordinate 92,840 of JACXGK010000314.1, forward strand.
TTTTCTTGTCTGACTTCATTCTTTTGAGAAGGCCTCACAAAAACTGGTCAACACAGAAAAGACCACTAGAACACACCAATTGAGACCACTAGCAGGCTATATATAATTGTTTTCAACAAGTTTTGGATGCCAGCCTGGAAACGTGCGACTGGTTACGTTTTTTTCTATTTTCAATTTTCGTGTCTTTTCTTACCGAAAAATAATAGTATGTAGGCAAATTCATCAAATATATTACGCTAAATAATTCGAAACGAAACGATATTCTTGAACAAATTAATTGGTATTGAGTCATAATAGAAACAACAGGCCCCAGACTGCCCCCATCTTGAGACAGGACGGTCTGACAAACTCCTAGATACTTTTGGTAGCTAGACAAAACTGAGCACATTGTAAGGAGTGCAGATTCTGGCATGCACCGGTCCTCCTCCTTTCTCCCAAGTTGGTGAGTGCTTTCGCGGTAAGATACATCGTTGCCACCCTGTGGAAATAAAACATGTTACCAAACGCTTTGGAGAGCGGCATTTCGCAGGCTGGTGTTGATGCAAAAACATTGCATACTTTAGAAAAACAAACATCTTCTCTTGGTGTCTGTCAACAAGAGGAACAAATATAGCCAAAACGTTTTAGGCTTACTTACAAGACCAGTATGGAATACCAGTGAAAGGGTTCAGCAATCGGAAAACATAATAATACACCAGAAGAATATGTCGACAGCACAAGCCTGGCATTACATCAGCAGATATCCAGCCTCTGGTGTTGTCACTGTAGTCATTGCTTTCAAATCCAAACATTTAGAGTGTACAGACACTTTCCTAATAATGATGGAGAATAATAATGCATAAGTGAAGTGTATTAAATGTTTTGAACTAGATTTCTTTTTGCGAGGTTACAGATTAATTTTTAAATTCTATGCACATTTCACACTGAAATGACACACATTTTGAAAAATATGTTTAAAAGTCCAACTTTTCATTGTTGAATTGTTGCATGTCTTTTTTTCCAGTCCAAAATCTTGCACACCTCACTAATAAAAAGTATATTCTATGATTCACATTGACTATAAACTCTATCCCGACTTATCACAAACGACACTAATTGCATACATGTAGTACTTGTACTACTAAATAATGTGTTACTGGCGGAGGAGAGGAGTGATTTGATTTTCTGTGACCATATTTGATGTCCCTATGAAGGGTGATGTATCATTCCTGAGCCTGTTGCGTCAAAAGTCCTCCATCATTCCTTGAAGGTGGTTGAGTTCCCATGAATGATGGACTCAAAGATGCCATCGCCCTCATGCAGCCTATGAGGTTGTGATTCTATTCCCATCACATGTACTGGAGATAATTCCTGAGGCAGTTGGGCAAGGGTAGAGTCTTAATGAGATGAAACCTGTCACGGCCCAGACGGTCGCGGATGACTTGTCGACACATCTGGCTCAAGAGGCGTGGCGTGGCTGTCAAATGGAGGGATCGAAAGAAAGGTTAAATGAGATAATGCTGTGCCCCAAAACTCACTACATCCAGGTGAGTTTGGCGTTGTTTGAGCACATGATGGTATTGTACACCATCTCGTCTACCATCTGATACTATTCTAGACAATGACAGCCTTGAAATGTCCTATAGAACTCACCCTCGTAAACCAGCAGAAACCCCTCCGTCAGGCTGCTGGGAGGAACAACGTCGACGGGTCTCTGTAACTCCATGTTCCTGGCGTTGACATCCGCCCCAAAGTCCAAGAGCTGCTTCACAATGGCTGTGCAGTCCTTTCCAGCGGCAGCGTGTAACGGAGACTCCATATATTTACCTTTCTGTACGTTCGCTCCTGCACGAAGGAAAAGCAAACGTTAAAACAATGATGGTTTACATACAAAGTAACTGGTCCTGTCAGTCAGTTGGCATAAGGAGACGCATTTAGGTTTTTGTAAAATATTAAACATATGTCAGTGGTGTTGAAAATGCCCTGAGCTAACCCAGCAGGACTAAGCTAACCATATGCTAGTGGCCGATGAGGTCTTAGAGAAAGAACAACAGATACCATGTGAGAATACAGTAATAATCTTACCACCATCTCTCATCATTCCTGGTTAATGTGCTTTGGCAGAGCAGCACAAGCCTTACCTGCCCTCAGCAACCTGCAGACACACTCCATTTCCAGGGAGACACAAGCGGTGTAGAGGGGTGTTCCCAGGTGAGGGATGTCAAAGTCCACGTCTGCTCCCGCTCTGACCAGAGCATCCACACATCTTCCACTGCCTGCCGACCGCGGGCACATACATGTACGTCTAAGGATGCTGAATGATAAGGAGGTTTGGAGACCTGGATACTTAACATACCTGTACGGCTGGCTTCGTGCAGGGCCGATGGCTGGAACACCAAACCCTGTGGCTTGGCCCCGTTCTCCAGGAGGACCTCTGCACAGGAGCCGCTGCCCACTGAGCATGCGTTGAACAGGGGGGTCACCCCGTCAATGGTGGTCACATTCACCTGCAGGCAGTGTGATGTTAACGCTGACTTAGACGGATGTGTACGTTATTTGGTAATAATCCTTACTGATTGATGTATTACTATTGTTAGAGTCTTCTGCAGTGACCTACGTTGGCTCCTGCAGCGATCAGTGCTTTGACACACGCTACGTGGTTCCCAAGGCAGGCCTCGTGGAGAGGACTCACATGGTCCAGCGTCAGGACATTTACATTGTGGCCCTTAGGAAGACAAAGAACACAATCGTAAAAGTAATCAATCAAACCCTATTGATATATTTGTATTCATTTACAAATACTGTACATGGTTACAAGGTTATCGCGTTTATTTCAAGGAGCATTTCAGCTGAGACAAAGAAATAAAAAAAGAGCTAGTACAGTTAAATTGAACCAGTACAAAAGAATGACAAATTACAATAGTCAATACATAAAACATGCCTCATACTGAATTGAATTAGATGATATTTGGGCTCACCTTTAGAATGAGACTCCTCAGGACCAGTAGACGACCCTGGGATGCAGCTTCAAGCAGGGGAGAGCGGTCAGCCCAGGACCCTGCAGAAAACACAAACATGCCAGTGTCATGCCTTACCAGCCAAGTCACTCAGAACCACAAAAACCCACATGGCACACACACCTGGGTCAATATCCAGAATAGCACCAGATGTGTTCCAGATTGCATTATCCTCGTTACGTCCTTCCATATACTGGATCTTGGGCAGTAATGAAAGTATTTTATTTCCCTGATGTACCTTCGCAAATATGAAATACTAAGCCAGGATGTCTGCACTGGAAATAGCCATAAAATTACCCAGTGATTGGTTCACATTTTTTTTCTTAATAACCTACTTGACGTAATAATCAATGTCTAATAAAAGCCACTATCAATCAGGAACAAAACATGTTCTATATGAACTAGGAACTTAGTCCTGTCGAAGGACTAGACCTGGCGCACTGTCACAAGAGGCTTAGGGTTGTTTTGGTCTCCAGGTCTGTCTACAGTACCCAGTCCATCAGGAATTGAAACTGGAGCACTGGGGTGGGGGGGCACTGCCTCCCCTGTTCTATTTATACATCAGGGTCGTAATGAGCTTGACCAGTACGTGCTGCATATAAACAGTAACGTTTCAGGAACTTGTCATGGTGAGGAAAGTAAGTGCATGCATTATTCCCAAAAGCATTCTGTCATGAAGAAACCATGACCATGCAAAAATCAACACCAGACGTTTTGGGATTACGTTAGAGTTTCCTGATATGCGCAGCAAAATCATTGGAATACTATCAATATCCCCCAAAGTGTACCTATTTTGATAGTAGATCTATGTTGTACATATGTGTGTACTCACTATGTCCTTGACCAAAATCATAGAACTCTGCAGATATCCTGGCTGCCTCCTTGCGGTTCCCCCTGATGATGTAGAAGTAGGAGAGGCAGTTCAGACTTATCTTGATGAAAAGCTTGAAGCCAAACAGTGCCAGTATAGTGAGGTAAACATTGGAAAAATGCAGCGATGCAAAAGGGTTCTCTGTTGCCTCTGTCATATTGCCCCCTCTTTTGAACATGGCTGATCTTCTAAGGGAACCATATGCCACTCTCAACGGCTCCTCAAATGAACTAGCTGGTGTAGGTGTGTGCAGCTGCTGCTTCTTTGAATATTTTTAAATGGTGTCTCTCACTGTGGTCTATCGTAGTGTAATTATCAATCTGAAATCATGATGAAAAATGATAATAACCCAAAGGTTACTATACTTATTCCAATATATTTAAAAAATGCATTGCAACTATTTGTGGGGTATGGTCAAGAATATTATTTAGTATAGGGTGACGTATATGTTGAGTGCACTTTTTATCCAGGAATAAACCCATTCAAATTCACTCAATATCTCTTATCTAATAAGTATTATAGATATAAAACGGTGAGAGGATTGAACAGATGGCTGCGTAGAATATTGTATAGGCAGCAGAGGGCAGTATAGTCAAAGGTCTTACCTAATCCATTATAACCCACCCACGAGCTCTTGTTTTCAATGGGAGCCTAGTGATGCTGAGTGGGCAGAATCTAGAAAGGAGGTGGGGAAAGCCAAGAACCGGGAGATGCAATTGGGCGATATTGGATCGTAGGAATATATTTCTGCCAGGAACTGAAAATGATCTATGGTGGGAGGGCTATTTAGACCCTCCAGGTGCCCTTCCTGTAAGTGAACAGATTGCAAAATTAAACCCGTCTGTCCCTCACTTAAAACTTTCCTTTTAAACTTTTTGGGAAAGGAACGAAAAAGATGCAGTGGTCTAGTTTTTTTGCATAGCTGTATGTGACCTACCTTTACAGTCACATTTCCTAGAACATAAAACGCATGCGCTTACAATCTAAACTTGTTTGGCGGGAATCCGGATGTTATGATTCTGAAACGGGTGACATTTCAGAAACGCTGTTGGTTTTCAATTTATTTATCCAAACGTTTGCAATTTTTATGTTTAGATAGTTGAAATGGTAGAGGGTCCAGGATGCACACTAAACGGAGAAAAGATTCGCTCGAAGGTCCAGAGAGGACAAAAAGTGAAAAGATTCAGCGGAACCTTAACATCTAACGCAACCGTAAGATTGTTGATGAGCTTTACTATGATAACGTCATAATATTATAATTATAATGTAACGTCCACTAATTGTTAGGTTGACTAACAAACGGTTTGTTGCAGAGATACGCTACCAATACGAACAACTTCCAGGTCTTCCTTGACTGTCAATATACAGGAGTGGAGACACTTGGAAAGGAACTATTTCTGTACTTTGGCCAAAGGGCTCTCAGGTAGACATTCGCTTTGGTTAAGGAGTAGTAAGTAGATGCATTTGTTAACTGTATGCATTTAACTCAATTTCTGTTGTCTTTTTGCCCTTTCATACTCATAGAATCCACTTTGGTATGGATGGATCTATGCGAATCAACCAAACTGAGCAGAAAAGCAGAAAGGGATTACCTCCTGTGCTGGAGGTCCACCTTACCAATGACAGTGTCTGCTTCTTTGACTCTACAGTGGAAATCAGGTAGGGAGTATATGCCATGTTAATTCAAACAAAAGCCTACATTTGTAACCTCTTTCGTGGTAATGAAGCACAAACACATACTGTAATACTTCTTCCATTAAAGTCTGTCCTTTTCCACACTAGGCTGTCTGAGGACTGTGAACTGAGAGTTAGAGCTATGGAGAGTCTAGATGTCTGCTCCTCTAAGTTCAGCTTCTGCCACGTGGAGGAGAGAATGAGGACCCAGAGCTGCAGGATGCTCTGTGATGTCCTCCTAGACCAGGCTGTTCTACCAGGGGTGGGTAACATCATCAAGAACGAGGCCCTGTTTGATTCCGGTCTTCACCCGTCTGTCAAGGTGGGTAACGCGTTAACATAGAGGAGGCTCATGTCATGATTTAGATCTTTGTGTAATTTTATGTAGCCAACAGATTATAAATAGATGTTTTTAATTTAATATATTAACACGTAGTATAGATTTGTGACTGTGTTGTGCTTTTACTGTCCAGAACAATGATGGGTAAGATTTCATGATGGTAAATAGGATGGAATCAAGTCAATGGCATGCCTACAATTATAACAGATGGTATTACCACATTTCAGGTCAAGCAACTAACGGATACTCAGGTCCACCATCTTGTTAAAATGACACGAGATTTCACACTTCTATTTTACCAGGTAAGGTACTTTTGGGTTTCACACTTCATGAAGTAAGCTACTCTTAGGAAAAGCAATAAAAACAATATCCCATGTGCTAAATAATGGGTTACATACCTTTCATCATTCCGGTCAGTTGCTCTGGAATAGCAGCTGGCTTGTGCAGCAAGTGCACACATCAGTATTATTTCTGCCTTTACCAGTTATCATATAAAGTGCTACGTCTTTTCATCTTCACTGCAAAGGAAATTTCGAGCTCCCAGCAATCAAAACATACCATCTGCCAAACTACAAGACCCGATGATTGTTAAGAAACTCTGACCACTTGATTTCAACAAATGCACTGTAAAGTAGTGTTAAAACCATGTATTGGTCAGCCATCTTATTTTGCTTTACTTTCGTTTCCTCAGTGCCGTAAGACGGGCTCTGCTCTCAACAAACACTGCAAAGTGTACAAACGGCCTCACTGCGGTCAGTGCAATGGGGCCATCACGGTCTGTCGCCTCGGAGACAACGGAAGGATGACCTATTTCTGCAACCGCTGCCAGACTCTGGACCCAAGCGAGGTTAACCTGAGGTAGGCCTAAAGTCTGAATATTTTTAGGGCTTTTATCTAGATTATATACACAAATGTTTTAATAGTATTTATTGTATTTTATCAACGTGAGTATACACTGGTTGTGTTTGAAAAGTGTATGTGTACATAACAAAAAGTTCCATCATGGTTTACATGCTATAACTGTGTTTGTGAAATACCAGTGTTCTGTTGAGATTGCTAGTTATGTAATTATTACCCCAGAATCTTCTATAATATTCCACTGAACAATTTGAAAAGGCTAAGCCTAAACCACATAGACTCCTGTATTTATTTTCTCTTTACTACACTATCACCCTTAATGACCAAAAGCAGTTTGTTCTTTTTTCCAGAAATGAATATGTTTCCACATGTCTTGGCAATAACAGTCTCTGATAGCTCAAGATTTGCTCTCAAATGGTGCCTGGTGCAATAATCTTCAGGTTGATTCAGGTGTGATTATAATTGATTAAAGCATGGTCATGATAAATATGTGCATCAATCTGCTCAAGACGTCCTAAATGCCACCTTCCTGCTGATGTAAGATAAACGGTGCACTAGCACATTAAATTACTATTCAGGCTATGGATGAAAAAGAGAACATTTCATTTCTAATAGTTTAGCTCAATGCTATTGTTCCAGTTCCATTAAAAACATGGGTTTATAAAAATTGCACAACCTATTTTGATGTTTGGTTCAGTGGCACAAAGAAGAGTGTATACAAGCCTTGAACAGCTCCATCATTTGAATGGGCTCATGGGCAACTGTTCGAGGGTTCAGTTCCTGGTCAGTAATGGTGCATGCAAACTTATATCATCACGGCAGGTCGTGTGACCAGAAGTCCTATCAGAAAGCGTTTTTGTTCTTTTTGAAGAATGTTCTTATTTATTACAACTGTGCAGATGTAATAAAAGCGTAACACAAGCACTGTGAGGAACTAGTGTGTGTATTTGCAACTAGCGTTAAACTTGTCCTCCCCGGATATTCTTTAGCAAGCTCCCAACAAGGAAGCTTTCTGTTGGCTGGACGTACCAAGGCCAACTGAGTAGCAACGACCATGTGGCCAAGAAGGAGGAAGAGGAGTGGGCCTGTCAACTCTGTACTCTGATCAACCAGCCAAGGAGCAAAGCCTGCGACGCCTGCCTGACACCAAGGCCTGAGGGTGGGTAGCCAACGCTTCTGACATGGTCCGTATGACCCAAACAAATCCCAGTTGAAGCCTGTCTCATACACCCAGGACTTTGGATTAGGTTGTTTCTGTGTCTAAATAGGGTACTAGGGGGAGGTTTCCTAGTCCCAGAAACACTGTCTTGCTGGATTAGTAATGGATAATCTCAATTTTGTTTCCTAAAGTTAACACCAAAATTGCCATGAAACGTGACTAGAATGACAATGTACTAAGGCTTTGGAAAAAGGTTTCCATACTGTCTTCATTTCCTCCTACAGTCCCCAAAGAGGCTGTCACCACTGAGAGTTCACTCCTTACCAGAGATCTGATCAAGTACCCCTGCAATGCTTTTTCAAAACCACCAGAGGGCCTCAAAGTCAATTGCAGGGCATCATTCGGGACCAGCACCTTGTTGTTCACTGACCTCAGCCAGAAGATGAGCCCTGTCAACACCCCCCTTCCTCTGACTTCCACTAACAGTCAATTCAATTCCTTGGCCACGTCAAGAGTTTTAAATAAGCAATACGTTTGTTACGGCCAAACTAGCGGTCCCAATTATGCCTCTGGTGGTTGTCAGGACGGGAGCTCGGGGCTCTCCAGAGGGGAGTCAGCAGGGGCCTCCTGCAGTCAGCCACACAAGAAAATGAGGATTGATCACGGAACCCACTCAACGTGAGTCATTGGTGTTGTTTGCTATTAATGGGGAGGAATAAGTTAGAATAGTGTAGGTTGGATTTCTGTGTCTGTAAATGGTGGTGGGAAAAGTGTCCTGTCCTCAACACACATTTCAGCATTGTTAAAGATGATTTCTGGGAGTTTTGTGAATGACTGTGATTTTTTTTTTTCTTCTCCCATGTGGACCGGATATGTTTGGATGAGTTTTGATGACATGCGAACAAATCGGCACATACAGTCTGTCTCGCTAACAATTTGCCACAAATTGCAGAATGTATCTTTAAAGAGCATACTATGTGTGGCACGGGGACGGTGTTTTAAAGCAAACCTTCAACCTTTTCATTGAATTAAGTTGGATATATGTTGTATACTGCAAGTGACAAAATTCTCCAGTTCCACTACCAGGTGCTCCTTTTATTTTGGGACAGCACAGTGATAAATAATCTGACAGACTTTTCTGCTCTCAGCCCCACTCAAATCAAAGCACCAACAGGGGGTAAGGTCAAGTCCCCTCCCAGCAGCCCTTGCTGTGTTTCCCATGGTCTTCCCAGTGTGCTCCGAGTGGTCACCAAGCAGGGAGAAAACAAAGGAAGACAGTTCTACACCTGCTCCCTCCCCAGG